>JACCIZ010000291.1:0-29654 GCA_025506415.1 Flaveria robusta
ATAAGAAGTCAAATCATCGAATACGACCAAGTGAATTATATTTCATAGAATTTAACTAAATATTAGTTACTTATTGTTTTGTGCATCCATGTATTCGCGAAAGCTTAACGAAATATTGAGAAATGAACTACGTATCAAATTTATAAAACAACAATAGTTCTCGTGTGAATAGTTTTTGATTCCTGTAACAACCTCCAATCCTAAGCGGTTTTCACTTCTTAGCCCATCTATTCACACTTCTAAACTATTTTAATCTACCCAAGCATAATGATCACTAAATCACACTAACAATAAGAAATGTAGTGTTTGTGTGCATTTATTGCTTAAACCGAAACGAAAACCAACACGAGACCAAAGAAATCACCCTTGAAATGGATCCACTTCTCCCAAACATATGCAAACATTCGATCACCTTCTTTAAACACTTTTCGCTGTAAGCCACAAATATATTTCAAATGACAACTATCGATGAACATAATCATTTATTGAGCACCAATGAAACCTTACCAACTGTATAAGTACCAAAAAGTACTCGTGTTCACTCAATATAACCGAAATCAAATTATCATTCTCGAATGAAATGTAATTAGTCATCAAAGATAAAACATAACGTGTGATTAATGAATAAGAAGTCAAATCAATCGAATACGACCAAGTGAATTATATTTCATTGAATTTAACTAAATATTAGGTACTTATTGTTTTGTGCATCCATGTATTCGCGAAAGCTTAACGAAATATTTGAGAAATGAACTACGTACAAATTTATAAAACAACAATAGTTCTCGCGTGAATAGTTTTTGATTCCTGTAACACCTCCAATCCTAAGCGGTTTTCACTTCTTAACCCATCTATTCACACTTCTAAACTATTTTAAATCTACCCAAGCATAATGATCACTAAAATCACACTAAACAATAAGAAATGTAGTGTTTGTGCATTTATTGCTTAAACCAAAACGAACCAAGCACGAGACCAAAGAAATCACCCTTGGAATGGATCCACTTCTTCCCAAACATATGCAAAACATTCGATCACCATCTTTAAACACTTTTCGCAATAAGCCACAAATATACTTCCAAATGACAACTCTCAATGAACATAATCATTTATTGAGCACCAATAAACCTTTCCAATTGTAAAGTACCAAAAAGTACTCGTGTTCACCATAAGAACCGAGAATCAAATTATCATTCTCGAATGAAATGTAATTAGTCATCAAAGATAAACATAACTGTGATTAATGAACAAGAAGTCAAATCAATCTAATACACCCAGTGAATTATATTTCATTGAATTTAACTAATATTAGGTACTTATTGTTTTGTGCATCCATGTATTCGCGAAAGCTTAACGAAATACTTGAGAAATGAACTACGTATACAAATTTATAAAACAACAATAGTTCTCGCGTGAATAGTTTTTGATTCCTGTAACAACCTCCAATCCTAAGCGGTTTCACTTCTTAACCCATCTATTCACACTCAAACTATTTAATCTACCCAAGCATAATGATCACTAAAATCACACTAAACAATAAGAAATGTAGTGTTTGTGCATTTATTGCTTAAACCAAACCGAAAACCAACACGAGACCAAAGAAATCACCCTTGAAATGGATCCACTTCTTCCCAAACATATGCAAAATTCGATCACCATCTTTAAACACTTTTCGCAATAAGCCAAATATACTTCCAAATGACAACTCTCGATGAACATAATCATTATTGAGCACCAATAAACCTTTCCAATTGTAAAGTACCAAAAAGTACTCGTGTTCACCCAATATGAACCGAGAATCAAATTATCATTCTCGAATAAATGTAATTAGTCATCAAAGATAAAACATAACGTGTGATTAATGAATAAGAAGTCAAATCAATCTAATACGACCAAGTGAATTATATTTCATAGAATTTAACTAAATATTAGGTACTTATTGTTTTGTGCATCCATGTATTCGCGAAAGCTTAACGAAATATTGAGAAATGAACTACGTATACAAATTTATAAAACAACAATAGTCTTCGCGTGAATAGTTTTTGATTCCTGAACAACCTCCAATCCTAAGCGGTTTCACTTCTTAACCCATCTATTCACACTTCTAAACTATTTTAATCTACCCAAGCATAATGATCACTAAATCACACTAAACAATAAGAAATGTAGTGTTTGTGCATTTATTGCTTAAACCGAAACCATAACCAAGCACGAGACCGAAGAAATCACCCTTGAAATGGATCCACTTCTTCCCAACACTATGGAAACATTCGATCACCATCTTTAAACACTTTTCGCTAAAAGCAACAAATATACTTTCAAATGACAACTCTCGAGCAACATAATCATTTATTGAGCACCAATGAAACCTTACCAATTGTAAGTACCAAAAAGTACTCGTGTTCACTCAATATGAACCGAGAATCAAATTATCATTCTCGAAAAATGTAATTAGTCATCAAAGATAAAACATAACGTCTGATTAATGAATAAGAAGTCAAATCAATCAAATACGACCAAGTGAATTATATTCATTGAATTAACTAAATATTAGGTACTTATTGTTTTGTGCATCCATGTATTCGCGAAGCTTAACGAAATACTTGAGAAATGAACTACGTATACAAATTTATAAAACAACAATAGTTCTCGCGTGAATAGTTTTTGATTCCTGTAACAACCTCCAATCCTAAGCGGTTTCACTTCTTAACCCATCTATTCACACTTCTAAACTATTTTAATCTACCCAAGCATATGATCACTAAAATCACACTAAACAATAAGAATGTAGTGTTTGTGCATTTATTGCTTAAACCAAAACGAAAACCAAAACGAGACCAAGAAATCACCCTTGAAATGGATCCACTTCTTCCCAACATATGCAAAACATTCGATCACCATCTTTAAACATTTTTCGCAATAAGCCACAAATATACTTCCAAATGACAACTCTCGATGAACATAATCATTTATTGAGCACCATGAACCTTTCCAACTGTATAGTACCAAAAAGTACTCGTGTTCACTCAATATGAACCGAGAATCAAATTATCATTCTCGAATGAAATGTAATTAGTCATCAAAGATAAAACTTACTTGTTTAATGAATAAGAAGTCAAATCAATCGAATACGACCAAATGAATTATATTTCATAGAATTTAACTAAATATTAGGTATTATGTTTTGTGCATCCATGTATTCGCGAAAGCTTAACGAAATATTTGAGAAATGAACTACGTATACAATTTATAAAACAACAATAGTTCTCGCGTGAATAGTTTTTGATTCGTGTAACAACCTCCAATCCTAAGCGGTTTCACTTCTTAACCCATCTATTCACACTTCTAAACTATTTAATCTACCCAAGCATAATGATCACTAAAATCACACTAACAATAAGAAATGTAGTGTTTGTGCATTTATTGCTTAAACCAAAACCAAACCAAATACGAGACCAAAAAAATCACCCTTGAAATGGATCCACTTCTTCCCAAACATATGCAAAACATTCGATCACCATCTTTAAACACTTTTCGCATAAGCCACAAATATACTTTCAAATGACAACTCTCGATGAACATAATCATTTATTGAGCACCATGATGAACCTTTCCAATTGTAAAGTACCAAAAGTACTCGTGTTCACTCATATGAACCGAGAATCAAATTATCATTCTCGAATGAAATGTAATTAGTCATCAAAGATAAAACATAACGTCTGTTAATGAATAAAAGTCAAATCAATCTAATACGACCAAGTGAATTATATTCATTGAATTTAACTAATATTAGGTACTTATTGTTTTGTTCATCCATGTATTCGCGAAAGCTTAACGAAATACTTGAGAAATGAACTACGTATCAAATTTATAAAACAACAATAGTTCTCGCGTGAATAGTTTTTGATTCTGTAACAACCTCCAATCCTAAGCGGTTTCACTTCTTAACCCATCTATTCACACTTAAACTATTTTAATCTACCCAAGCATAATGATCACTAAAATCACCTAAACAATAAGAAATGTAGTGTTTGTGCATTTATTGCTTAAACCGAAACCATAACCAAGCACGAGACCAAAGAAATCACCCTTGAAATGGATCCACTTCTTCCCAAACATATGCAAAACATTCGATCACCATCTTTAAACACTTTTCGCAATAAGCCACAAATATACTTCAAATGACAACTCTCGATAACATAATCATTTATTGAGCACCAATGAAACTTACCAATTGTAAAGTACCAAAAAGTACTCGTGTTCACTCAATATGAACCGAGAATCAAATTATCATTCTCAAATGAAATGTAATTAGTCATCAAAGATAAAACTTAACGTGTGATTAATGAATAGAAGTCAAATCAATCGAAAACGACCAAGTGAATTATATTTAATAGAATTTAACTAAATATTAGGTACTTATTGTTTTGTGCATCCATGTATTCGCGAAAGCTTAACGAAATATTTGAGAAATGAACAACGTATACAAATTATAAAACAACAATAGTTCTCGCGTGAATAGTTTTTGATTCGAGTAACAACCTCCAATCCTAAGCGGTTTCACTTCTTAACCCATCTACTCACACTTCTAAACTATTTTAATCTACCCAAGCATAATGATCACTAAAATCACACTAAACAATAAGAAATGTAGTGTTTGTGCATTTATTGCTTAAACCGAAACCATAACCAGCACGAGACCAAAGAAATCACCCTTGAAATGGATCCACTTCTTCCCAAACATATGCAAAACATTCGATCACCATCTTTAAACACTTTTCGCAAAAGCAACAAATACTTTCAAATGACAACTCTCGAGAACATAATTATTTATTGAGCACCAATGAAACCTTACCAATTGTAAAGTACCAAAAAGTACTCGTGTTCACTCAATATGAACCGAAATCAAATTATCATTCTCGAATGAAATGTAATTAGTCATCAAGATAAAACATAACGTCTGATTAATGAATAAGAAGTCAAATCAATCTAATACGACCAAGTGAATTATATTTCATTGAATTTAACTAAATATTAGGTACTTATTGTTTTGTGCATCCATGTATTCGCGAAAGCTTAACGAAATACTTGAGAAATGAACTACGTATACAAATTTATAAAACAACAATAGTTCTCGCGTGAATAGTTTTTGATTCCTGTAACAACCTCCAATCCTAAGCGGTTTCACTTCTTAACCCATCTATTCACACTTCTAAACTATTTTAATCTACCCAAGCATAATGATCACTAAAATCACACTAAACAATAAGAAATGTAGTGTTTGTTGTGCATTTATTGCTTAAACCGAAACCATAACCAAGCACGAGACCAAAGAAATCACCCTTGAAATGGATCCACTTCTTCCCAAACATGCAAAACATTCGATCACCATCTTTAAACACTTTCGCAAAAGCCACAAATATACTTTCAAATGACAACTCTCGATAAACATAATCATTTATTGAGCACTAATGAAACTTACCAATTGTAAAGTACCAAAAGTACTCGTGTTCACTCAATATGAACCGAGAATCAAATTATCATTCTCGAATGAAATGTAATTAGTCATCAAAGATAAAACTTAACGTGTGATTAATGAATAAGAAGTCAAATCAATCTAAAACGACCAAGTGAATTATATTTTATGAATTTAACTAAATATTAGGTACTTATTGTTTTGTGCATCCATGTATTCGCGAAAGCTTAACGAAATACTTGAGAAATGAACTACGTATACATTTTAAAACAACAATAGTTCTCGCGTGAATAGTTTTTGATTCCTGTAACAACCTCCAATCCTAAGCGGTTTCACTTCTTAACCCATCTACTCACACTTCTAAACTATTTTAATCTACCCAAGCATAATGATCACTAAATCACACTAAACAATAAGAAATGTAGTGTTTGTGCATTTATTGCTTAAACCAAACATAACCAAGCACGAGACCAAAGAAATCACCCTTGAAATGGATCCACTTCTTCCCAACATATGCAAAACATTCGATCACCATCTTAAACACTTTTCGCTAAAGCCACAAATATACTTTCAAATGACAACTCTCGAAACATAATATTTATTGAGCACCAATGAAACCTTACCAATTGTAAAGTACCAAAAAGTACTCGTGTTCACTCAATATGAACCGAAAATCAAATTATCATTCTCGAATGAAATGTAATTAGTCATCAAAGATAAACATAACGTGTGATTAATGAATAAGAAGTCAAATCAATCTAATACGACCAAGTGAATTATATTTCATTGAATTTAACTAATATTAGGTACTTATTGTTTTGTGCATCCATGTATTCGCGAAAGCTTAACGAAATATTTGAGAAATGAACTACGTATACAATTTATAAAAACAATAGTTCTCGCGTGAATAGTTTTTGATTCTGTAACAACCTCCAATCCTAAGCGGTTTCACTTCTTAACCCATCTATTCACACTTCTAAACTATTTTAATCTACCCAAGCATAATGATCACTAAAATCACACTAAACAATAAGAAATGTAGTGTTTGTGCATTTATTGCTTAACCGAAACCATAACCAAGCACGAGACCAAAGAAATCACCCTTGAAATGGATCCACTTCTTCCCAAACATATGCAAAACATTCGATCACCCTCTTTAAACACTTTTCGCAATAAGCCACAAATACTTTCAAATGACAAGTCTCGATAAACATAATCATTTATTGAGCACTAATGAAACTTACCAATTGTAAGTACCAAAAGTACTCGTGTTCACTCAATATGAACCGAGAATCAAATTATCATTCTCGAATGAAATGTAATTAGTCATCAAAGATAAAACTTAACGTGTGATTAATGAATAAGAAGTCAAATCAATCGAAAACGACCAAGTGAATTATATTTCATGAATTTAACTAAATATTAGGTACTTATTGTTTTGTGCATCCATGTATTCGCGAAAGCTTAACGAAATACTTGAGAAATGAACACGTATACAAATTATAAAAACAACAATAGTTCTCGCGTGAATAGTTTTTGATTCCTAACAACCTCCAATCCTAAGCGGTTTCACTTCTTAACCCATCTATCACACTTCTAAACTATTTTAATCTACCCAAGCATAATGATCACTAAATCACACTAAACAATAAGAAATGTAGTGTTTGTGCATTTATTGCTTAAACCGAAACCATAACCAAGCACGAGACCAAAGAAATCACCCTTGAAATGGATCCACTTCTTCCCAAACATATGCAAAACATTCGATCACCATCTTAAACACTTTTCGCTAAAGCCACAAATATACTTTCAAATGACAACTCTCGAGAACATAATCATTTATTGAGCACCAATGAAACCTTACCAATTGTAAAATACCAAAAGTACTCGTGTTCACTCAATATGAACCGAGAATCAAATTATCATTCTCGAATGAAATGTAATTAGTCATCAAGATAAAACTTAACGTGTGATTAATAAATAAGAAGTCAAATCAATACGACCAAGTGAATTATATTTATTGAATTTAACTAAATTTAGGTACTTATTGTTTGTGTGCATCCATGTATTCGCGTAAGCTTAACGAAATACTTGAGAAATGAACTACGTATACAAATTTATAAAACAACAATAGTTCTCGCGTAATAGTTTTTGATTCCTGTAACAACCTCCAATCCTAAGCGGTTTCACTTCTTAACCCATCTTTCACACTTCTAAACTATTTTAATCTACCCAAGCATAATGATCACTAAAATCACACTAAACATAAGAAATGTAGTGTTTTTTCATTTATTGCTTAAACCGAAACCTAAACCAAGCACGAGACCAAAGAAATCACCCTTGAAATGGACCACTTCTTCCAAACATATGCAAAACATTCGATCACCCTCTTTAAACACTTTTCGCTATAAGCCACAAATATACTTTCAAACCAACTCTCGATAAACATAATCATTTATTGAGCACTAATGAAACTTACCATTGTAAAGTACCAAAAAGTACTCGTGTTCACTCAATATGAACCGAGAATCAAATTATCATTCTCGAATGAAATGTAATTAGTCATCAAAGATAAACATAACGTCTGATTAATGAATAAGAAGTCAAATCAATCTAATACGACCAAGTGAATTATATTCATTGAATTTAACTAAATATTAGGTACTTATTGTTTTGTGCATCCATGTATTCGCGTAAGCTTAACGAAATACTTGAAAATGAACTACGTATACAAATTTATAACAACAATAGTTCTCGCGTGAATAGTTTTTGATTCGTGTACCAACCTCCAATCCTAAGCGGTTTCACTTCTTAACCATCTACACACTTCTAAACTATTTTAATCTACCCAAGCATAATGATCACTAAATCACACTAAACAATAAGAAATTTAGTGTTTGTGCATTTATTGCTTAAACCAAAACGAAACCAAACACGAGACCAAAGAAATCACCCTTGGAATGGATCCACTTCTTCCCAAACATATGCAAAACATTCGATCACCATCTTTAAACACTTTCGCAATAAGCCACAATATACTTCCAAATGACAACTCTCGATGAACATAATCATTTATTGAGCACCAATGAAACCTTTCCAACTGTATAGTACCAAAAAGTACTCGTGTTCACTCAAAAACCGAGAATCAAATTATCATTCTCGAATAAATGTAATTAGTCATCAAAGATAAAACTTAACGTGTGATTAATGAATAAGAAGTCAAATCAATCGAATACGACCAAGTGAATTATATTTCATAGAATTTAACTAAATATTAGGTACTTATTGTTTTGTGCATCCATGTATTCGTGAAAGCTTAACGAAATACTTGAGAAATGAACTACGTATACAAATTTATAAAAAACTATAGTTCTCGCGTGAATAGTTTTGATTCCTGTAACAACCTCCAATCCTAAGCGTTTCACTTCTTAACCATCTATTCACACTTCTAACTATTTTAATCTACCCAAGCATAATGATCACTAAAATCACACTAAACAATAAGAAATGTAGTGTTGTGCATTTATTGCTTAAACCGAAACCATAACCAAGCACGAGACCAAAGAAATCACCCTTGAAATGGATCCACTTCTTCCCAAACATATGCAAAACATTCGATCACATCTTTAAACACTTTTCGCTCTAAGCCACAAATATACTTTCAAATGACAACTCTCGATAAACATAATCATTTATTGAGCACTTGAAACCTTACCAATTGTAAAGTACCAAAAGTCTCGTGTTCACTTCATCATGAACCGAGATCAAATTATCATTCTCGAATGAAATGTAATTAGTCATCAAAGATAAAACATAACGTCTGATAATGAATAAGTCAAATCAATCTAATACGACCAAATTGATTATTTTCATTGAATTTAACTAATATATTAGGTACTTATTGTTTTGCATCCATGTATTCGTCTAACGCGAAAGCTTAACGAATATTGAGAAATGAACTACGTATATAAATTTATAAAACAACAATAGTTCTCGCGTGAATAGTTTTTTGATTCGTAACAACCTCCAATCCTAAGCGGTTTCACTTCTTAACCCATCTATTCACACTTCTAAACTATTTTAATCTACCCAAGCATAATGATCACTAAATCACACTAAACAATAAGAAATGTAGTGTTTGTGCATTTATTGCTTAAACCGAAACATAACCAAGCACGAGACCAAAGAAATCACCCTTGAAATGGATCCACTTCTTCCCAAACATATGCAAAACATTCGATCACCCTCTTTAAACACTTTTCGCAATAAGCCACAAATATACTTTCAAATGACAACTCTCGATAAACATAATCATTTATTGAGCACTAATGAAACCTTACCAATTGTAAAGTACCAAAAAGTACTCGTGTTCACTCAATATGAACCGAGAATCAAATTATCATTCTCGAATGAAATGTAATTAGTCATCAAAGATAAAACTTAATGTGTGATTAATGAATAAGAAGTCAAATCAATCGAATACGACCAAGTGAATTATATTTCATTGAATTTAACTAAATATTAGGTACTTATTGTTTTGTGCATCCATGTATTCGCGAAAGCTTAACGAAATACTTGAGAAATGAACAACGTATACAAATTTATAAAACACACAATAGTTCTCGCGTGAATAGTTTTTGATTCCAGTAACAACCTCCAATCCTAAGCGGTTTCACTTCTTAACCATCTATTCACACTTCTAAACTATTTTAATCTACCCAAGCATAATGATCACTAAAATCACACTAACATATAAAATGTAGTGTTTGTGCATTTATTGCTTAAACCGAAACCATAACCAAGCACGAGACCAAAGAAATCACCCTTGAAATGGATCCACTTCTTCCCAAACATATGCAAACATTCGATCACCATCTTAAACACTTTTCGCTAAAAGCCACAAATATACTTTCAAATGACAACTCTCGAGAACATAATTATTTATTATGAGCACCAATGAAACCTTACCAATTGTAAAGTACCAAAAGGTACTCGTGTTCACTCAATATGAACCGAGAATCAATTATCATTCTCGAATGAAATGTAATTAGTCATCAAAGATAAACTTAACGTGTGATTAATGAATAGAAGTCAAATCAATCGAATACGACCAAGTGAATTATATTTAATAGAATTTAACTAAATATTAGGTACTTATTGTTTTGTGCATCCATGTATTCGCGTAAGCTTAACGAAATACTTGATAAATGAACTACGTATACAATTTATAAAACACAATAGTTCTCGCGTGAATAGTTTTTGATTCCTGTAACCCTCCAATCCTAGCGGTTTCACTTCTTAACCCATCTATTCACACTTCTAAACTATTTTAATCTACCCAAGCATAATGATCACTAAAATCACACTAAACAATAAGAAATGTAGTGTTTTTTCATTTATTGCTTAAACCGAAACATAACCAAGCACGAGACCAAAGAAATCACCCTTGAAATGAAACCACTTCTTCCCAAACATATGCAAAACATTCGATCACCCTCTTTAAAACACTTTTCGCTATAAGCCACAAATATACTTTCAAATGACAACCTCGATAACATAATCATTTATTGAGCACTAATGAAACTTACCAATTGTAAAGTACCAAAAGTACTCGTGTTCACTCATATGAACCGAGAATCAAATTATCATTCCGAATGAAATGTATTAGTCATCAAAGAAAAACATAACGTCTGATTAATGAATAAGAATCAAATCAATATAATACGACCAAGTGAATTATATTCCATTGAATTTAACTAGATATTAGGTACTTATTGTTTTGTGCATCTATGTATTCGCGTAAGCTTAACGAAATACTTGAGAAATGAACTACGTATACAAATTTATAAAACAACAATAGTTCTCGCGTGAATAGTTTTTGATTCGTGTAACAACCTCCAATCGTAAGCAGTTTCACTTCTTAACCCATCTATTCACACTTCTAAACTATTTTAATCTACCCAAGCATAATGATCACTAAAATCACACTAAACAATAAGAAATTTAGTGTTTGTGCATTTATTGCTTAAACCAAAACGAAACCAACGAGACCAAAGAAATCACCCTGAATGGATCCACTTCTTCCCAACATATGCAAAACATTCGATCACCATCTTTAAACACTTTCGCAATAAGCCACAAATATACTTCCAAATGACAACTCTCGATGAACATAATCATTTATTGAGCACCAATGAAACCTTACCAATTGTAAAGTACCAAAAAGTACTCGTGTTCACTCAATATGAACCGAGAATCAAATTATCATTCTCGAATGAAATGTAATTAGTCATCAAGATAAAACTTAACGTGTGATTATGAATAAGAAGTCAAATCAATCGAATACGACCAAGTGAATTATATTTCATTGAATTTAACTAAATATTAGGTACTTATGTGTTTGTGCATCCATGTATTCGCGAAAGCTTAACGAAATACTTGAGAAATGAACTACGTATACAAATTTATAAAAAAACAATAGTTTCTCGCGTGATAGTTTTTGATTCCTGTAACAACCTCCAATCCTAAGCGGTTTCACTTCTTAACCCATCTATTCACACTTCTAAACTATTTAATCTACCCAAGCATAATGATCACTAAAATCACACTAAACAATAAGAAATGTAGTGTTTGTTATTTATTGCTTGAAACCGAAACCATAACCACGCACGAGACCAAGAAATCACCCTTGAAATGGATCCACTTCTTCCCAACATATGCAAAACATTCGATCACTATCTTTAAACACTTTTCGCTATAAGCCACAATATACTTTCAAATGACAATCTCGATAAACATAATCATTTATTGAGCACTAATGAAACCTTACCAATTGTAAAGTACCAAAAAGTACTCGTGTTCACTCAATATGAACCGAGAATCAAATTATCATTCTCGAATGAAATGTAATTAGTCATCAAAGATAAAACATAACGTCTGATTAATGAATAAGAAGTCAAATCAATCTAATACGACCAAGTGAATTATATTTCATTGAATTTAACTAAATATTAGGTACTTATTGTTTTGTGCATCCATGTATTCGCGAAAGCTTAACGAAATACTTGAGAATGAACTACGTATACAAATTTATAAACAACAATAGTTCTCGCGTGAATAGTTTTTTATTCTGTAACAACCTCCAATCCTAAGCGGTTTCACTTCTTAACCCATCTATTCACACTTCTAAACTATTTTAATCTACCCCAGCATAATGATCACTAAATCACACTAAACAATAAGAAATGTAGTGTTTGTGCATTTATTGCTTAAACCGAAACCATAACCAAGCACGAGACCAAAGAAATCACCCTTGAAATGGATCCACTTCTTCCCAAACATATGCAAAACATTCGATCACCATCTTTAAACACTTTTCGAATAAGCCACAAATATACTTTCAAATGACAACTCTCGATAAACATAATCATTTATTGAGCACTAATGAAACCTTACCAATCTAAAGTACCAAAAAGTACTCGTGTTCACTCAATATGAACCGAGAATCAAATTATCATTCTCGAATGAAATGTAATTAGTCATCAAAGATAAAACTTAACGTGTGATTATGAATAAGAAGTCAAATCAATCGAATACGACCAAGTGAATTATATTTCATAGAATTTAACTAAATATTAGGTACTTATTGTTTTGTGCATCCATGTATTCGCGAAAGCTTAACGAAATACTTGAGAAATGAACACGTATACAAATTTATAAACACACAATAGTTCTCGCGTGAATAGTTTTTGATTCCTGTAACAACCTCCAATCCTAAGCGGTTTCACTTCTTAACCCATCTATCACACTTCTAAACTATTTTAATCTACCAAGCATAATGATCACTAAAATCACACTAAACAATAAGAAATGTAGTGTTTGTGCATTTATTGCTTAAACCGAAACCATAACCAAGCACGAGACCAAAGAAATCACCCTTGAAATGGATCCACTTCTTCCCAAACATATGCAAAACATTCGATCACCATCTTTAAACACTTTTCGCTAAAGCCACAATATACTTTCAAATGACAACTCTCGAGAAACATAATCATTTATTGAGCACCAATGAAACCTTACCACTTGTAAATACCAAAAGGTACTCGTGTTCACTCAATATGAACCGAGAATCAAATATCATTCTCGAATGAAATGTAATTAGTCATCAAAGATAAAACTTAACGTGTGATTAATGAATAAGAAGTCAAATCAATCGAATACGACCAAGTGAATTATATTTCATAGAATTTAACTAAATATTAGGTACTTATTGTTTTGTGCATCCATGTATTCGCGTAAGCTTAACGAAATACTTGAGAAATGAACTACGTATACAAATTTATAAAACAACAATAGTTCTCGCGTGAATAGTTTTTGATTCCTGTAACAACCTCCAATCCTAAGCGGTTTCACTTCTTAACCCATCTATTCACACTTCTAAACTATTTTAATCTACCCAAGCATAATGATCACTAAAATCACACTAAACAATAAGAAATGTAGTGTTTTTGCATTTATTGCTTAAACCGAACCATAACCAAGCACGAGACCAAGAAATCACCCTTGAAATGGATCCACTTCTTCCCAAACATATGCAAAACATTCGATCACCATCTTTAAACACTTTCGCTATAAGCCACAATATACTTTCAAATGACAACTCTCGATAAACATAATCATTTATTGAGCACTAATGAAACCTTACCAATTGTAAAGTACCAAAAGTACTCGTGTTCACTCAATATGAACCGAGAATCAAATTATCATTCTCGAATGAAATGTAATTAGTCATCAAGATAAACAAACGTCTGATTAATGAATAAGAAGTCAAATCAATCTAATACGACCAAGTGAATTATATTTCATTGAATTTAACTAAATATTAGGTTATTATGTTTTGTGCATCTTGTATTCGCGTAAGCTTAACGAAATACTTGAGAAATGAACTACGTATACAAATTTATAAAACAACAATAGTTCTCGCGTGAATAGTTTTTGATTCCTGTAACAACCTCCAATCCTACGCGTTTCACTTCTTAACCCATCTATACACACTTCTAAACTATTTAATCTACCCAAGCATAATGATCACTAAAATCACACTAAACAATAAGAAATGTAGTGTTTGTGCATTTATTGCTTAAACCAAAACGAAAACCAAACACGAGACCAAAGAAATCACCCTTGGAATGGATCCACTTCTTCCCAAACATATGCAAAACATTCGATCACCATCTTTAAACACTTTTCGCAATAAGCCACAAATATACTTCCAAATGACAACTCTCGATAACATAATCATTTATTGAGCACCAATGAAACCTTACCAACTGTATAGTACCAAAAAGTACGTGTTCACTCAATAAGAACCGAGAATCAAATTATCATTCTCGAATAAATGTAATTAGTCATCAAAGATAAACTTAACGTGTGATTAATGAATAAGAGTCAAATCAATCTAATACGACCAAGTGAATTATATTTCATTGAATTTAACTAAATATTAGGTACTTATTGTTTTGTGCCATGTATTCGTGAAAGCTTAACGAAATACTTGAGAAATAACTACGTATACAAATTTATAAAAAAACAATAGTTCTCGCGTGAATAGTTTTTGATTCCTGTAACAACCTCCATCCTAAGCGGTTTCACTTCTTAACCCATCTATTCACACTTCTAAACTATTTAAATCTACCCAAGCATAATGATCACTAAAATCACACTAAACAATAAGAAATGTAGTGTTTGTGCATTTATTGCTTAAACTGAACCATAACCAAGCACGAGACCAAAGAAATCACCCTTGAAATGGATCCACTTCTTCCCAAACATATGCAAAACATTCGATCACCATCTTTAAACACTTTTCGCTATAAGCCACAAATATACTTCAAATGACAACTCTCGATAAACATAATCATTTATTGAGCACTAATGAAACCTTACCAATTGTAAAGTACCAAAAAGTACTCGTGTTCACTCAATATGAACCGAGAATCAAATTATCATTCTCGAATGAATGTAATTAGTCATCAAAGATAAAACATAACGTCTGATTAATGAATAAGATTCAATCAATCTAATACGACCAAGTGAATTATATTTCATTGAATTTAACTAAATATTAGGTACTTATTGTTTTGTGCATCTATGTATTCGCGTAAGCTTAACGAAATACTTAGAAATGAACTACGTATACAAATTTATAAAACAACAATAGTTCTCGCGTAATAGTTTTTGATTCCTGTAACAACCTCCAATCCTAAGCGGTTTCACTTCTTAACCCATCTATATCACACTTCTAACTATTTTAATCTACCCAAGCATAATGATCACTAAAATCACACTAAACAATAAGAAATGTAGTGTTTGTGCATTTATTGCTTAAACCGAAACCATAACCGCACGAGACCAAAGAATCACCCTTGAAATGGATCACTTCTTCCCAAACATATGCAAAACATTCGATCACCATCTTTAAACACTTTTGTCTAAAAGCCACAAATATACTTTCAAATGACAACTCTCGAGAAACATAATCATTTATTGAGCACCAATGAAACCTTACCAATTGTAAAGTACCAAAAGTACTCGTGTTCACTCAATATGAACCGAGAATCAAATTATCATTCTCGAATAAATGTAATTAGTCATCAAAGATAAAACATAACGTGTGATGAATGAATAAGAAGTCAAATCATTCTATACGACCAAGTGAATTATATTTCATTGAATTTAACTAAATATTAGGTACTTATTGTTTTGTGCATCCATGTATTCGCGTAAGCTTAACGAAATACTTGAGAAATGAACACGTATACAAATTTATAAAACAACAATAGTTCTCGCGTGAATAGTTTTTGATTCGTGTAACAACCTCCAATCCAACGGATTTCACTTCTTAAGCCATCTATACACACTTCTAAACTATTTAATCTAGCCCAAGCATAATGATCACTTCAATCACACTAAACAATAAGAAATGTAGTGTTTGTGCATTTATTGCTTAAACCAAAACGAAAACCAACCACGAGACCAAAGAAATCACCCTTGGAATGGATCCACTTCTTCCCAACACATGCAAAACATTCGATCACCATCTTTAAACACTTTTCGCAATAGCCACAATATACTTCCAAATGACAACTCTCGATGAACATAATCATTAATTGAGCACCAATGAAACGTTTCCAACTGTATATTACCAAAAAGTACTCGTGTTCACTCAATAAGAACCGAGAATCAAATTATCATTCTCGAATGAAATGTAATTAGTCATCAAAGATAAACTAACGTGTGATTAATGAATAAGAAGTCAAATCAATCGAATACGACCAAGTGAATAATATTTTCATTGAATTTAACTAAATATTAGGTACTTATTGTTTGTGCATCCATGTATTCGCGAAATCTTAACGAAATACTTGAGAAATGAACTACGTTACAAATTTATAAAACAACAATAGTTCTCGCCGTGAATAGTTTTTGATTCGTGTAACAACTCCAATCCTAAGCGTTTCACTTCTTAACCCATCTATTCACACTTCTAAACTATTTTAATCTACCCAAGCATAATGATCACTAAAATCACACTAAACAATAAGAATGTAGTGTTTGTGCATTTATTGCTTAAACCGAAACCATAACCAAGCACGAGACCAAAGAAATCACCCTTGAAATGGATCCACTTCTTCCCAAACATATGCAAACATTCGATCACCATCTTTAAACACTTTTCGCTATAAGCCACAAATATACTTCAAATGACAACTCCCGATGACATAATCATTTATTGAGCACCAATGAAACCTTACCAATTGTAAAGTACCAAAAAGTACTCGTGTTCACTCAATATGAACCGAGAATCAAATTATCATTCTCGAATGAAATGTAATTAGTCATCAAAGATAAACATAACGTGTGATTAATGAATAAGAAGTCAAATCATTCTAATACGACCAAGTGAATTATATTTATTGAATTTAATAAATATTAGGTACTTATTGTTTTGTGCATCCATGTATTCGCGTAAGCTTAACGAAATACTTGAGAAATGAACAACGTATACAAATTATAAAACAACATTGTTCTCGCGTGAATAGTTTTTTGATTCTTGTAACAACCTCCAATCCTACGGGTTCACTTCTTAAGCCATCTATACACACTTCTAAACTATTTAAATCTAGCCCAAGCATAATGATCACTTCAATCACACTAAACAATAAGAATGTAGTGTTTGTGCATTTATTGCTTAAACCAAAACCATAACCAAGCACGAGACCAAGAAATCACCCTTGAATGGATCCACTTCTTCCCAAACATATGAAAACATTCGATCACCATCTTTAAACACTTTTCGCTAAACGCCACAAATATACTTTCAAATGACAACTCTCGATAAACATAATCATTTATTGAGCACTAATGAAACCTTACCAATGTAAAGTACCAAAAAGTACTCGTGTTCACTCAATATGAACCGAGAATCAATTATCATTCTCGAATGAAATGTAATTAGTCATCAAAGATAAAATTAACGTCTGATTAATGAATAAGAAGTCAAATCAATAATACGACCAAGTGATTATATTTCATTGAATTTAACTAAATATTAGGTACTTATTGTTTGCATCCATGTATTCGCGAAAGCTTAACGAAATACTTGAGAAATGAACTACGTATCAAATTTATAAAACAACAATAGTTCTCGCGTGAATAGTTTTGATTCCTGTAACAACCTCCAATCCTACACGTTTTTACTTCTTAAGCCATCTATACACACTTCTAAACTATTTAATCTAGCCCAAGCATAATGATCACTTCAATCACACTAAACAATAAGAAATGTAGTGTTTGCATTTATTGCTTAAACCAAAACGAAAACCAAACACGAGACCAAAGAAATCACCCTTGAAATGGATCCACTTCTTCCAAACACATGCAAAACATTCGATCACCTTCTTTAAACACTTTTCGCTAAGCCACAAATATACTTCAAATGACAACTCTCGATGAACATAATCATTTATTGAGCACCAATGAAACCTTACCAATTGTAAAGTACCAAAAGTACTCGTGTTCACTCATATGAACCGAGAATCAAATTATCATTCTCGAATGAAATGTAATTAGTCATCAAAGATAAAACATAACGTGTGATTAATGAATAAAAAGTCAAATCATTCTAATACGACCAAGTGAATTATATTTCATTGAATTTAACTAAATATTAGGTACTTATTGTTTTGTGCATCCATGTATTCGCATAAGCTTAACGAAATACTTGAGAAATGAACTACGTATACAAATTTATAAAACAACAATAGTTCTCGCGTGAATAGTTTTTGATTCTTGTAACAACCTCCATCCTACGCGGTTTCACTTCTTAAGCCATCTATACACACTTCTAAACTATTTAAATCTAGCCCAAGCATAATGATCACTTCAATCACACTAAAATAATAAGAATGTAGTGTTTGTGCATTTATTGCTTAAACCAAAACCATAACCAGCACGAGACCAAAGAAATCACCCTTGAAATGGATCCACTTCTTCCCAAACATATGGAAAACATTCGATCACCATCTTTAAACACTTTTACTAAAACCACAATATACTTTCAAATGACAACTCTCGATAAACATAATCATTTATTGAGCACTAATGAAACCTTACAATTGTAAAGTACCAAAAAGTACTCGTGTTCACTCAATATGAACCGAGAATCAAATTATCATTTCGAATGAAATGTAATTAGTCATCAAAGATAAAAATATAACGTCTGATTAATGAATAAGAAGTCAAATCAATCTACTACGACCAAGTGAATTATATTTCATTGAATTTAACTAAATATTAGGTACTTATTGTTTTGTGCATCCATGTATTCGCGAAAGCTTAACGAAATACTTGAGTAATGAACTACGTATACAAATTTATAAAACAACAATAGTTCTCGCGTGAATAGTTTTTGATTCGTGTAACACCTCTAATCCTTCACGGTTTCACTTCTTAAGCCATCTATACACACTTCTAAACTATTTAAATCTAGCCCAAGCATAATGATCACTTCAATCACACTAAACAATAGAAATGTAGTGTTTGTGCATTTATTGCTTAAACTAAATAAAACCAAACACGAGACCAAAGAAATCACCCTTGAAATGGAAAACTTCTTCCCAAACATATGCAAACATTCGATCACCTTCTTTAAACACTTTTCGCTGTAAGCCACAAATATACTTTCAAATGACAACTCTCGATGAACATAATCATTTATTGAGCACCAATAAAACCTTACCAATTGTAAAATACCAAAAAGTACTCGTGTTCACTCAATATGAACCGAGAATCAAATTATCATTCTCGAATGAAATGTAATTAGTTATCAAAGATAAAACATAACGTGTGATGAATAAATAAGAAGTCAAATCATTCTTATACGACCAAGTGAATAATATTTCATAGAATTTAACTAAATATTAGGTATTTATTGTTTTGAGCATCCATGTATTCGCGAAATCTTAACGAAATACTTGAGAAATGAACTACGTATACAAATTTATAAAACAACAATAGTTCTCGCGTGAATAGTTTTTGATTCGTGTAACAACCTCCAATCCTAAGCGGTTTCACTTCTTAACCCATCGATTCACACTTCTAAACTATTTTAATCTACCCAAGCATAATGATCACTAAAATCACACTAAACAATAAGAAATGTAGTGTTTGTGCATTTATTGCTTAAACCGAAACCATAGCCAAGCACGAGACCAAAGAAATCACCCTTGAAATGGACCCACTTCTTCCGAAACATATGCAAAACATTCGATCACCATCTTTAAACACTTTTCGCTAAAGCCACAAATATACTTCAAAATGACAACTCTCGATGAACATAATCATTTATTGAGCACCAATGAAACCTTACCAATTGTAAGTACCAAAAAGTACTCGTGTTCACTCAATATGAACCGAGAATCAGATTATCATTCTCGAATGAAATGTAATTAGTCATCAAAGATAAAATATAACGTGTGTTTAATGAATAAAAGTCAAATCAATCTAATACGACCAGTGAATTATATTTCATTGAATTTAACTAAATATTAGGTACTTATTGTTTGTGCATCCATTATTCGCGAAAGCTTAACGAAATACTTGAGAAATGAACTACGTATCAAATTTATAAAACAACAATAGTTCTCGCGTGAATAGTTTTTGATTCCTGTAACACCTCCAATCCTACACGGTTTCACTTCTTAAGCCATCTATACACACTTCTAAACTATTTAATCTAGCCCAAGCATAATGATCACTTCAATCACACTAACAATAAGAAATGTAGTGTTTGTGCATTTATTGCTTAAACCAAAACGAAACCAAACACGAGACCAAAGAAATCACCCTTGAAATGGATCCACTTCTTCCCAAACATATGCAAAACATTCGATCATCATCTTTAAACACTTTTCGTTAAAGCCACAAATATACTTTCCAATGACAACTCTCGATGAACATAATCATTTATTGAGCACCAATGAAACCTTTCCAATTGTAAAGTACCAAAAGTACTCGTGTTCACTCAATATGAACGAGAATCAAATTATCATTCTCGAATGAAATGTAATTAGTCATCAAAGATAAACATAACGTGTGATGAATGAATAAGAAGTCAAATCATCTAATACGACCAAGTGAATTATATTTCATATTGAATTAACTAAATATTAGGTACTTATTGTTTTGTGCATCCATGTATTCGCGTAAGCTTAACGAAATACTTGAGAAATGAACTACGTATACAAATTTATAAAACAACAATAGTTCTCGCGTGAATAGTTTTTGATTCCTGTAACAACCTCCAATCTTCGTGGGTTTCACTTCTTAACCATCTATACACACTTCTAAACTATTTAATCTAGCCCAGCATAATGATCACTTCAATCACACTAAACAATAAGAAATGTAGTGTTTGTGCATTATTGCTTAAACAAAACGAAACCAAACACGAGACCAAAGAAATCACCCTTGAAATGGATCCACTTCTTCAAACACATGCAAACATTCGATCACCATCTTTAAACACTTTTCGCAATAAGCCACAAATATACTTCCAAATGACAACTCTCGATAAACATAACATTTATTGAGCACCAATGAAACCTTTCCAATTGTAAATACCAAAAGTACTCGTGTTCACTCAATATGAACCGAGAATCAAATTATCATTCTCGAATGAAATGTAATTAGTCATCAAGATAAAACTAACGTGTGATTAATGAATAAGAAGTCAAATCAATCAATACGACCAAGTGAATTATATTTCATTGAATTTAACTAAATATTAGGTACTTATTGTTTTGTGCATCCATGTATTCGCGAAGCTTAACGAAATACTTGAAAATGAACTACGTATACAAATTTATAAAACAACAATAGTTCTGGCGTGAATAGTTTTTGATTCCTGTAACAACCTCCAATCCTAAGCGGTTTCACTTCTTAACCCATCTATTCACACTTCTAAACTATTTTAATCTACCCAAGCATAATGATCACTAAATCACACTAAACAATAAGAAATGTAGTGTTTGTGCATTTATTGCTTAAACCGAAACCATAACCAAGCACGAGACCAAAGAAATCACCCTTGAAATGGATCCACTTCTTCCCAAACATATGC
This sequence comes from Flaveria robusta, assembly GCA_025506415.1. Taxonomy (NCBI): domain Eukaryota; kingdom Viridiplantae; phylum Streptophyta; class Magnoliopsida; order Asterales; family Asteraceae; genus Flaveria; species Flaveria robusta. The sequence continues at coordinate 22,158 of JACCIZ010000291.1, forward strand.
AAACATTCGATCACCATCTTTAAACACTTTTCGCTATAAGCCACAAATATACTTCAAATGACAACTCCGATGAACATAATCATTTATTGAGCACCAATGAAACCTTACCAATTGTAAAGTACCAAAAGTACTCGTGTTCACTCAATATGAACCGAGAATCAAATTATCATAGTCGAATGAATGTAATTAGTCATCAAAGATAAAATATAACGTCTGATTAATGAATAAGAAGTCAAATCAATCTAATACGACCAAGTGAATTATATTTCACTGAATTTAACTAAATATTAGGTACTTATTGTTTTGTGCATCCATTTATTCGCGAAAGCTTAACGAATACTTGAGAATGAACTACGTATCAAATTTATAAAACAACAATAGTTCTCCGTGAATAGTTTTTTATTCCTGTAACAACCTCCAATCAACGCGGTTTCACTTCTTAAGCCATCTATACACACTTCTAAACTATTTAAATCTAGCCCAAGCATAATGATCACTTCAATCACACTAAACAATAAGAAATGTAGTGTTTGTGCATTTATTGCTTAAACCAAACGAAAACCAACACGACCAAAGAAATCACCCTTGAATGGATCCACTTCTTCCCAAACATATGCAAAACATTCGATCACCTTCTTTAACACTTTTCGTGTAAGCCACAAATATACTTTCAAATGACAACTCTCGATGAACATAATCATTTATTGAGCACCAATGAAACCTTTCCAATTGTATAGTACCAAAAAGTACTCGTGTTCACTCAATATGAACCGAGAATCAAATTATCATTCTCGAATGAAATGTAATTAGTCATCAAAGATAAACATAACGTGTGATGAATGAATAAGAAGTCAAATCATTCTAATACGACCAAGTGAATTATATTTCATTGAATTTAACTAAATATTAGGTACTTATTGTTTTGTGCATCCATGTATTCGCGTAAGCTTAACGAAATACTTGAGAAATGAACAACGTATACAAATTTATAAAACAACAATAGTTCTCGCGTGAATAGTTTTTTGATTCTTGTAACACCTCCAATCTAACGGTTTCACTTCTTAAGCCATCTATACACACTTCTAAACTATTTAAATCTAGCCAAGCATAATGATCACTAAATCACACTAAACAATAAGAAATGTAGTGTTTGTGCATTTATTGCTTAAACCAAAACGAAACCAAGCACGAGACCAAAGAAATCACCCTTGAATGGATCCACTTCTTCCAAACATATGCAACATTCGATCACCATCTTTAACACTTTTTCGCAATAAGCCACAAATATACTTCCAAATGACAACTCTCGATAAACATAATCATTTATTGAGCACAATGAAACCTTTCCAATTGTAAAGTACCAAAAGTACTCGTGTTCACTCATATAAGACCGAGAATCAAATTATCATTCTCGAATGAAATGTAATTAGTCATCAAAGATAAAACAACGTGTGATTAATGAATAAGAAGTCAAATCAATCAATACGACCAAGTGAATTATATTTCATTGAATTTAACTAAATATTAGGTACTTATTGTTTTGTGCATCCATGTATTCGTAAAGCTTAACGAAATACTTGAAAATGAACTACGTATCAATTTATAAAACCAATAGTTCTCGCGTGAATAGTTTTTGATTCCTGTAACAACCTCCAATCCTAAGCGGTTTCACTTCTTAACCCATCTATTCACACTTCTAAACTATTTTAATCTACCCAAGCATAATGATCACTAAAATCACACTAAACAATAAGAAATGTAGTGTTTGTGCATTTATTGCTTAAACCGAAACCATAACCAAGCACGAGACAAAGAAATCACCCTTGAAATGGATCCACTTCTTCCCAACATATGCAAAACATTCGATCACCATCTTTAAACACTTTTCGCTATAAGCCACAAATATACTTCAAATGACAACTCTCGATAAACATAATCATTATTGAGCCCAATGAAACCTTACCAATGTCAAGTACCAAAAAGTACTCGTGTTCACTCAATATGACCGAGAATCAAATTATCATTCTCGAATGAAATGTAATTAGTCATCAAAGATAAAACTAACGTCTGATTAATGAATAAGAAGTCAAATCAATCTAATACGACCAAGTGAATTATATTTCATTGAATTTAACTAAATATTAGGTACTTATTGTTTTGTGCATCCATGTATTCGCGAAAGCTTAACGAAATACTTGAGAAATGAACTACGTATACAAATTTATAAAACAACAATAGTTCTCGCGTGAATAGTTTTTGATTCCTGTAACAACCTCCAATCCTACACGGTTTCACTTCTTAACCATCTATACACACTTCTAAATATTTAAATCTAGCCCAAGCATAATGATCACTTCAATCACACTAAACAATAAGAAATGTAGTGTTTGTGCATTTATTGCTTAAACCAAACCAAACCAAACACGAGACCAAAGAAATCACCCTTGAAATGGATCCACTTCTTCCCAACATATGCAAAACATTCGATCACCATCTTTAAACACTTTTCGCTGTAAGCCCAAATATACTTTCAAATGACAACTCTCGATGAACATAATCATTTATTGAGCACCATGAAACCTTACCAATTGTATAGTACCAAAAAGTACTCGTGTTCACTCAATATGAACCGAGAATCAAATTATCATTCTCGAATGAAATGTAATTAGTCATCAAAGATAAACATAACGTGTGATGAATGAATAAGAAGTCAAATCAATCTAATACGACCAAGTGAATTATATTTCATTGAATTTAACTAAATATTAGGTACTTATTGTTTTGTGCATCCATGTATTCGCGTAAGCTTAACGAAATACTTGAGAAATGAACTACGTATACAATTTATAAAACAACAATAGTTCTCGCGTGAATAGTTTTTGATTCCTTGTAACAACCTCCAATCCTACGCGGTTTCACTTCTTAAGCCATCTATACACACTTCTAAACTATTTAAATCTACCCAAGCATAATGATCACTAAATCACACTAAACAATAAGAAATGTAGTGTTTGTGCATTTATTGCTTAAACCAAAACCAACCAAGCACGAGACCAAAGAAATCACCCTTGAAATGGATCCACTTCTTCCAAACCATATGCAAAACATTCGATCACCATCTTTAAACACTTTTCGCTAAGCCACAAATATACTTCCAAATGACAACTCTCGATAACATAATCATTTATTGAGCACCAATGAAACCTTACCAATTGTAAAGTACCAAAAAGTACTCGTGTTCACTCAATATGAACCGAGAATCAAATTATCATTCTCGAATGAAATGTAATTAGTCATCAAAGATAAACTTAACGTGTGATTAATGAATAAGAAGTCAAATCATCTAATACGACCAAGTGAATTATATTTCATTGAATTTAACTAAATATTAGGTACTTATTGTTTGTGCATCCATGTTATCGCGAAATCTTAACGAAATACTTGAAAATGAACTACGTATACAAATTTATAAAACAACAATAGTTCTCGCGTGAATAGTTTTTGATTCCTGTAACAACCTCCAATCCTAAGCGGTTTCACTTCTTAACCCATCTATTCACACTTCTAAACTATTTTAATCTACCCAAGCATAATGATCACTAAAATCACACTAAACAATAAGAAATGTAGTGTTTGTGCATTTATTGCTTAACCGAAACCATAACCAAGCACGAGACCAAAGAAATCACCCTTGAAATGGATCCACTTCTTCCCAATATATGCAAAACATTCGATCACCATCTTTAAACACTTTTCGCTATAAGCCACAAATATACTTTCAAATGACAACTCTCGATAAACATAATCATTTATTGAGCACCAATGAAACCTTACCAATTGTAAAGTACCAAAAAGTACTCGTGTTCACTCAATATGAACCGAGAATCAAATTATCATCTCGAATGAAATGTAATTAGTCATCAAAGATAAAATAACGTCTGATAATGAATAAGAAGTCAAATCAATCTAATACGACCAGTGAATTATATTTCATGAATTTAACTAAATATTAGGTACTTATTGTTTTGTGCATCCATTATTCGCGAAGCTTAACGAAATACTTGAGAAATGAACTACGTATCAAATTTATAAAACAACAATAGTTCTCGAGTGAATAGTTTTTGATTCCTGTAACAACCTCCAATCCTACACGGTTTCACTTCTTAACCATCTATACACACTTCTAAACTATTTAATCTAGCCCAAGCATATGATGATCACTTCAATCACACTAAACAATAAGAAGTAGTGTTTGTGCATTTATTGCTTAAACCAAACGAAAACCAAACACGAGACCAAAGAAATCACCCTTGAAATGGATCCACTTCTTCCCAAACATATGCAAAACATTCGATCACCATCTTTAAACACTTTTCGCAATAAGCCACAAATATACTTCCAAATGACAACTCTCGATGAACATAATCATTTATTGAGCACCAATGAAACCTTACCAATTTAAAGTACCAAAAAGTACTCGTGTTCACTCAATATGACCGAGAATCAAATTATCATTCTCGAATGAAATGTAATTAGTCATCAAAGATAAAACTAACGTGTGATTAATGAAAAAGAAGTCAAATCAATCGAATACGACCAAGTGAATTATATTTCATTGAATTTAACTAAATATTAGGTACTTATTGTTTTGTGCATCATCATGTATTCGCGAAGCTTAACGAAATACTTGAGAAATGAACTACGTATACAAATTTATAAAACAACATAGTTCTCGCGTGAATAGTTTTTGATTCCTGTAACAACCTCCAATCCTAAGCGGTTCACTTCTTAACCCATCTATTCACACTTCTAAACTATTTAATCTACCCAAGCATAATGATCACTTAAATCACACTAAACAATAAGAAATGTAGTGTTTGTGCATTTATTGCTTAAACCAAAACCATAACCAAGCACGAGACCAAAGAAATCACCTTGAAATGGATCCACTTCTTCCCAACATATGGAAAACATCGATCACCATCTTTAAACACTTTCGCTATAAGCCACAATATACTTCCAAATGACAACTCTCGATGAACATAATCATTTATTGAGCACCAATGAAACCTTACCATTGTAAAGTACCAAAAAGTACGTGTTCACTCAATATGAACCGAGAATCAATTATCATTCTCGAATGAAATGTAATTAGTCATCAAAGATAAACTTAATAATGTGTGATTAATGAATAAGAAGTCAAATCAATCTAATACGACCAAGTGAATTATATTTTATTGAATTTAACTAAATATTAGGTACTTATTTTTTGTGCATCCATGTATTCGCGAAAGCTTAACGAAATACTTAAGAAATGAACTACGTATACAAATTTATAAAACAACAATAGTTCTCACGTGAATAGTTTTTGATTCCTGTAACAACCTCCAATCCTACCGGTTTCACTTCTTAAGCCATCTATACACACTTCTAAAATTTTAAATACCCAAGCATAATGATCACTAAAATCACACTAAACAATAAGAAATGTAGTGTTTGTGCATTTATTGCTTAAACCAAACCAAACCAAGCACGAGACCAAAGAAATCACCCTTGAAATGGATCCACTTCTCCCCCAACATATGCAAAACATTCGATCACCATCTTTAAACACTTTTCGCTATAAGCCACAAATATACTTCCAAATGACAACTCTCGATGAACATAATCATTTATTGAGCACTAATGAACCTTACCATTGTAAAGTACCAAAGTACTCGTGTTCACTCAATATGAACCGAGAATCAAATTATCATCATTCTCGAATGAAATGTAATTAGTCATCAAAGATAAAACAACGTCTGATTAATGAATAAGAAGTCAAATCAATCGAATACGACCAAGTGAATTATATTTCATTGAATTTAACTAATATTAGGTACTTATTGTTTTGTGCATCCATGTATTCGCGTAAGCTTAACGAAATACTTGAGAAATGAACTACGTATACAAATTTATAAAACAACAATAGTTCTCGCGTGAATAGTTTTTGATTCCTGTAACAACCTCCAATCCTACGCGGTTTCACTTCTTAAGCCATCTATACACACTTCTAAACTATTAAATCTAGCCCAAGCATAATGATCACTAAATCACACTAAACAATAAGAAATGTAGTGTTTGTGCATTTATTGCTTAAACCAAAACGAAAACAAATACGAGACAAAGAAATCACCCTTGAAATGGATCCACTTCTTCCCAAACATATGCAAAACATTCGATCACCATCTTTAAACACTTTTCGCTATAAGCCACAAATATACTTCCAAATGACAACTCTCGATAAACATAATCATTTTATTGAGCACCAATGAAACCTTACCAATTGTAAAGTACCAAAAGTACTCGTGTTCACTCAATATGAACCGAGAATCAATTATCATTCTCGAATGAAATGTAATTAGTCATCAAAGATAAAACTTAACGTGTGATTAATGAATAGAAGTCAAATCAATCGATACGACCAAGTGAATTATATTTCATTGAATTTAACTAAATATTAGGTACTTATTGTTTTGTGCATCCATGTATTCGCGAAAGCTTAACGAAATACTTGAGAAATGAACTACGTATACAATTTATAAAACAACAATAGTTCTCTTGAATAGTTTTTGATTCCTGTAACAACCTCCAATCCTAAGCGGTTTCACTTCTTAACCCATCTATTCACACTTCTAAACTATTTTAATCTACCCAAGCATAATGATCACTAAAATCACACTAAACATAAGAAATGTAGTGTTTGTGCATTTTTTGCTTAAACCAAACCATAACCAAGCACGAGACCAAAGAAATCACCTTTGAAATGGATCCACTTCTCCCAAACATATGCAAAACATTCGATCATCATCTTTAAACACTTTTCGCTATAAGCCACAATATACTTTCAAATGACAACTCTCGATAAACATAATCATTTATTGAGCACCAATGAAACCTTACCAATTGTAAAGTACCAAAAAGTACTCGTGTTCACTCAATATGAACCGAGAATCAAATTATCATTCTCGAATGAAATGTAATTAGTCATCAAAGATATAACATAACGTGTGATTAATGAATAAGAAGTCAAATCAATCTAATACGACCAAGTGAATTATATTTAATTGAATTTAACTAAATATTAGGTACTTATTGTTTTGTGCATCCATGTATTCGCGTAAGCTTAACGAAATCCTTGAGAAATGAACTACGTATACAAATTTATAAAACAACAATAGTTGCCGCGTGAATAGTTTTTGATTCCTGTAACAACCTCCAATCCTACGCGGTTTCACTTCTTAAGCCATCTATACACACTTCTAAACTATTTAAATCTACCCAAGCATAATGATCACTTCAATCACACTAAACAATAAGAAATGTAGTGTTTGTGCATTTATTGCTTAAACCAAAACCAAAACAAACACGAGACCAAAGAAATCACCCTTGAATGGATCCACTTCTTCCCAAACATATGCAAAACATTCGATCACCATCTTTAAACACTTTTCGCAA
>JACCIZ010000293.1:0-86562 GCA_025506415.1 Flaveria robusta
CCGAAAAAAACTTTGCACAAGCCCACCAAGACAACCGAGCTACCTCAGTCCGCCATCTTGCCTTCATCAGTCACCAGAGGCAGTTGAATTTGCGCACCAAGTTCACCAACACTCATTGCCACAAACCCCACCATCGCCAAAGCGGCAGTTAAATTCACCCACCTTGTTCTCCAACACTCGTTGCCACCACACCCCACCTTCACCACAAAGGGGGGTTAAATTAACTCACCTTGTTCAATACCGCACTTTGCCAACACCCACACCGCTATCATTTGTCAGTCATCTACCATCACCACCTAATCTATTGCAACCGCCCACTTTTATTGCTCACACCTAATCTATTGCGACCGCCCACTTTTATGGCTCACCAGCACCAACTGCCATTGTCAGTCATCTCTGCATGTCGCCACAAGTCCACAACACCATTCATTACTTTTATACATCGCGGCCACCCTTGAACTCATGATATATTTTCTACAATACTATATGATTATTAACACCCAATTTAATATGATTAATATGATAGATAGAAATACATTCCAAATATGTTATCACACGAATTCAAATTCCAATTTCAAAAAACATCTGAAAACCAAACAAGCTAACACCAATTTACTGTTGCAAAAACAATCACAATCAACACAACCTTACTGTTTCATCAAACATAATGATCACATAAACAAACACCAACACCAATAATATAATTATGAAATGCAAGTATCCATTAATCAGACTAGAAGCAATAATGATACTGCATTTCTGTTTATCCTCATCAATTTGCAGCTAAAAATTAACCAAAAAGCAAAATTTGACCATACTAATAACGCGTTTTTGTTCAATAAACCATGATCCTAAAAAAGAGAGTTCAACGACAACCTGATAATCGCATGGCAGAGCTTATAGTTTAAAGCCAAAAAGAACGATAACAACTGTGCACCTTCCTACCCTTTTTCCTTCATCGTAAGTTAAAATAGAACATATAAAGTAACCTCATACGCGATGAAAAATTCTAGGATTTCTGTCCTTCCTCAGCTGCAGCTTCAAAAGTTTCACCTGCCACAAGTTCAGGGACTTCATCATCATCTTCTTGTATAGTGTTCATAGCAGCAGCAGTGGCGCCTTCACCTGCTCCAGGTGCCTGCTTCTGCAATTGTTCAGCTATTTTTTTCAAAGTATCAGGAGCTGTCCAACATCATTAACAACATATCATGAATTTAAGATGAATATATATCTATATATAATATATAAGGCGTGTTCTTTCCAGAACAAATAATAATATGTTGAGAATCCAATATTTGTACATAGTGCTTCAATGAAAATGGTAAACCTGAAAAAAATGGTTTATTTCTCTCTAAACTATTCTTTAATTTTATCTAATCATTTATTTTAATGTATTGCAATGTGCACATGTGCATTTAGTGTATAATACGTATCATGTAGTGTGTATGCAATATGCATGTGGACAAAATGCTATCAATACCACATTTTAAAGAGTTTACGCAGTTTTCTTGACAAAATGCCTATCACTTTTTCACAAAACAGCAATATTTTACCTACTTACAAGTTTAGCAATATTTTACCTAATTTTCTCAAGCAAAATATTGCTGATATTTGCAAAAGAAAAGGAAATTCAGTTGCTAGTTTAGGTAATTTCAGCTGTTGATTGCAAGGATCAGGATGTGAGGCTTATTATCTTGATAATTATAACTGGAACACAAAAGCTGTAAAACGATAAATAAGTTTAATACATACCCAACTGGTTGAAAATCTCAGGGTAAAAATCTTCCAAACCTAAACAACCACCCAAGAAATCACCGGTAAGATAATGGAACTGAATAACCAACATAAAGTAGTAGGATTATATAAACCTACTCTTTGTTTGAGGAGAGCCACTAACTACCCAAGTGTTAGCACCAATAGAGGCTTGAACTGAAACACAATAGGAGGGAAAAAAAAAAAGGTGATTAATGATTTAAACAAATAAAAAGAAAACAAACTATATTATCTTTTAAATGAGTACCCTTGGGGTTCGAGAAATGGATAACTGAATCATCCTTAATGATGTTAACTTCCTCAATTTGTGGTATTCCGTTAACTCCAATTCTTTTCAAAGTAGTTTGCAGCCTTTTGTCATCTGTTGAAGTCGTTTTATGCACAGCCTTCTTCTTTCTGTATGTGAATAAATCATAACTTAAAAAAGATAAATTTATATAAATACTCAGCTAGACGGCATTCAAAAACTTTATATGCTTTTCTCATTGCTTAAGATTCTTTTTACTTATTAATTATGACATCACATAAATTTTCTTCTACACTTGCTAGTCATTCACAATCTAATTACAAACCTGCTCTTTTATTTTCTAATTTTTGTCCTATAGAGTAATGATAATAGACATATATGTAATACAACTAAAAAACAGAGACATAAGAAAAAGAAAACACCTTCGAACGCTACCCTTCCCACCAGTGCGTACGGCACCAGCCATCTTCATTAGCTTTTCAACATTCATCTGTCATGAATACAAGAAAAGTATGTCAATATATTCTGATACCTGCGCGAAGAATAACACCGCTGCATCGGTATATTGATTTTAAGAGTGAGTTGCATTGTGTTGAGAATTTCAACAATGAAAAAACAAAAAGTGACATATTGGATGCTACAAATTGTTGCTAATCATGAATGACAGTCCGTTCTATAAGATAAAATCAACATTAATATAAACACAAGTTGAATAATAAGCAATAGACAAGCTTCTTCAAATACATTTGTGTGAGGTTATATATTTTGCACAAAACACGCACAACTAATACTAGATAACAAAACAAAAGTTACAACCAAAGCACCTAACAGATGGTGATATTCTACTCAACAGTACCGCATCCACGCAAACAAATTATAAATATAAAAAACAAATATACAACACATCTTTTCCTCATTCATTTCTATGGAAAGCAAATCATATCATGCATCAACAAAGAGAAAATTAACAAGAAAACAATTACAAGAATGTAGTTAAATCCAAAACATAAAATAAAAACTTCCAGTAAGCGTTTTTATCAACCTTGTGAGTTTAAGGCAACTATAAATTCATCAATAATACAAATGTATCATACACAAACAAAGGGAAATTCAACAAGCAAATGCATAATTACAAAAAAATAGTTAAATCCAAAACATAAAATCAAACTACCCGTAAGCGTTCTAATCAACCTTGTGAGATTAGAGCAAGTCAAAATCCGTCAATGATACGTAAGCGTTCTAATCAACCTTGTGAGATTAGAGCAAGTCAAAATCCGTCAATGATACGAGCAGAATTCCATACAAACAACCAGTAAGCAAAAACCACTGAACTAATACAACTTTAGGGTTTTGCATCGACATAAAAACTAATCAACTTCAAGTTCTAATCCTACAGAGATTCCATAACTCAACAAGTCGATTAGCGCAATCGTAGGATCATCAAAACAAACGAACATAAAATCAATTTCTACTACAGTACGATTAGTTATCTGTTATCGGATCAAACTACAAATCCAATCATTCTTATACTGAAATTGTTGTCTACAAATAGACTATACAGAAAGTGAAGAGTGTAAAAATCGTAGAGATGAGATCGATTTTACCTTTACGTCGACGGTGGAAACTTGCGGTGGTCGATTGACGGAAAATGATAGAGAAGGCGGAGGTGGGTGTATATATATGCACACTGGATGGAACCCTAATTCAGCACACATCGTTTTCTGATGTTATTACAGTTTTGGTCCCTTTTCTATGAGTAAATGACATAAATAGTCCCCCATACTAGATTCCATTTAAGTTTAAGTTTGAGCCCTCAAGGGAATCACCTACTAATTTTATTTAACGGCAATCACCTTTCAATAATATGTTAGTGTTTTAAATACCTTTGTAATTATACTAAGTGTTATTTATATATTATAGTAGCGTAATATGCTTATGACAAATTACAAAGATTGTTAGTTTCATTCCAATAATATCATATCATATGGGGTGTTATAAGAATAAAAAAGGCCTTCATAACACATAAATAATCCATCATAAATGGTTTGTGCAATCCGGTCTAGACCTCACTTTGCTTGGCGTCATGAAACTTGGAAGTGAAATGGTCATAAAGGAGGGTCAAGTCAAAACAATAAAGCATAAAATGATTCTAAGATTTTTTAGATTATATGACTTGATTATATTTACTACTAGTTTATACCTCGTGTAATACACGGATTGAATTAATAAAATATTAATTAGTTTATAATAAAAATTATAAAATAATTTTTTCAGATAAAATATGATTAAATTACTTGTAAATAAGTACTTTACTTAAAACAACAATAATATCATCTTAAACTCTCGTTTTATGATATTGTTTTTTTTTTTACATTTTGTTTTTCAAATATAATTTTTATTTTTTAATCACCCTTAAAATAAAAAAGCGGTTTTAAAAAAAGTTAAAATTTGCTAGGAAAGGTTTTTTTTTTTTTTTTTAAATTTCTGTATCTTATATTTTTTTTAAAGTTTGTTTATTTTTATATAAAAATCTAGTTTATAATTTTTGCAACATTTTTCACTTTGGAAATGTTTTAAATAATATAATTACTATTTATTATTATCATTTATTAAGAGAGAGATGCGAGAAAATCAATATGAGAAAGCATAATATTTCGACACGTGACATCTTAAAAGCTTCTTTTATTATAATAGATATATGTATGAGATATGCTAGTATGTTTGTTTGTTTGTACATAAGCTCGTTATAGGCTAAGCTTATTTTAAGTTGGTTTAAACAAACATGTCATTGCATGTTTTAGACCCATTTTTAGCCCATTATTAGTCGGCTCAGTTTATCTTTAATGTCTAGGCAAACTAAAGCACAAACTTCCCCCTTGCCTAGACCGGTGCGCTCGCATCGCCCAAGAGCTAGACGTGCACCATCTGAACCGGATCTAAAACCAATATAAAAACCTGTTTGAGTGAAACCAATTCAAACTTAAACTGATCTGCTGGCAGGGGCGGACCTACTTGGAGGGTGGGGGGGCAGTCGCCCCCGGAAATTTTTTTTTTTAGTGTTATATGTATGTAAAAATTTCGAACGCCCCCCTAAAATTGTGTGATCACACCACTTTTGTCCTTCATAAAAAATTTTACTGGGTTCGTCACTGTCTGCTGGTTTGAAATAGGGACAAGACTCTATCCGTTAAAACATGTTCAAATCGATCCACTTCAATTTCAAACTGCTCTCGAACTGAACCGCCTTCAATATGATCTGGCTTCTTTCCTCTTAAAAACCGGCTTCTAATCCGACCCAATTTGTCCAAATTAAATTTTGTCATTTTGACTAGCGTTGACTCGATCCTTCGTGGTTTCTAAACCTTGCATTAAACAAAACTGATTTTATGCACCATTAGCGCCTGGTATACCTTTGAGAACATAGATATTACATGTTATTATCAAGAAATGGTTATGAAACCATAAAGAAAATACATATGACCAACTAGTGATTACAATTTTCTAGAAAATACACAATGTACTAAAGAAAATAACACCAACAGACAATTTTCATCTCCAATTTTTTGTATTTTGCACAAATTACATAAGCAAGGTACATATTTACATCCAAGAAAACCCTATTTTACTCCCATAATACCACTCATCATTAAGAAACAATCAAAAATGAAATGAATAAACCCCAACAAATATTACAACTTAAAACGCCCATAAATAAGAACAACAATATTAATTTATGGTTACCAGTAATTTGTATTTATCTTCTCTAATTATCAGTTTAAGTTCATCGATCCGTCTTTGAATAGTCTCAAGCTAAGATTATTGTAACGTTCTCGTGAGTATTGTCTCGAGGCTTTTCTCCAATCGGTTCCTGCTTTCATCATCGCGGTGAACTCCTCGAAACTTATTTTTCCATCCTACAAAAATCAAAACAACATTGTTCGGGTGGTTAGCGTAATTGGGACATAAACAGGGTGTTTGTGTGTGCAATTTAAACTTAGATTGAATAATCAAAATCAGATAATCAACTCAATGACATGAACTAGACATGACTAAAACCTGCAAATTTATGTTTCATTAACTATAAATATGTTTTTCTAGAAAGACTTTGTTTAAATAAATTATCATTTATCATGTATAATTGAGTAAGTAAATTTAATTTGTTATACAAAACTACAAAAGAAGTCTTTTTTTCATTGATTAAATTCTTCCAACTTTTCGAAAAAAATCATCAAAAAGATCATTCTCTTTTGCATACTCTAGTCCATATGGTTTTTCAGCAATTAAAAAATTATTTATTTAACCCTAATCATCAGAATCACTTTCTCCAAACACTATAAAAAATCAACGATTACAAATTCAAGTAGCAATACGCGAAAAATGAGTGGATTAAACTAACCTTATCAGTATCAACATCATGAATAATGGCAGCAATGACTTCTTCATTGTTGGGTTCAAGTTCATCAGACAAGGCTTCTCTTAGTTCTTCAATCTCAATATATCCACTTTTATTTTGATCGAAAAATGCAAAAGCATCTTTAAGATGGTCGTCATTGCCCATTTTTCTCAAGTGAACAGAAATTGCAACGAACTCTCCATAGTTTAAGTACCCATCTTTGTCAACGTCTCCCTGCAGATATATAATCTATTAATCCCTCCATCCCAAAAGAGTCTATTTTGATTTTGTTAATATTTAATTTAATGTCATTACAAACTTTTATGACATGAAGAATCTAGCGCTTGCAGTTTCAGCCCTTTACTCATGAATGGTCGATTTGGATTATGTTTTATCTCAAACATATCAGTTTGACAAAAGTATATTAAAAAAAAAGAACAAATAGGGAATGGGTATATTTTGTCCTAAATCGCTTCATTATAAAGATTATCATTGTAATAAATAATAATAATAATCTTTTTGTGAGTAAGTTATTTATTAGAAAGGACATAAACTACCATTCTGACCTAAACCTGTTTTGACCGTCATAACATCTAATCACCCATTTTGCAACATATAATCTAAATAATAAGAACTGCAGTAAAAACATATTACTTACAGCCCATAAGTATCTGAAGATCTGCATCTGGGATTTGTTGGCCAGTTTTTGCAAACCGGCTTTCAACTCAACAATGTTTATCTTCCCTTGTTTGTTAGTGTCCATCAAATCAAATCCTTGCTTAATTCTCGCCACTTCCTCAGCAGATAAATGCTCAGCAATCACCTGTAATTATAATTTATAATTATTGAGAAGATTTTCGTATAACACCCCCAAAAAAGAGTAAGATGATGAAATTTTAATGTACCCTTAACGCTCTTTTCTTGAGCTTGTTCATCACGGAGAATTGCTTGAGCCTTGCTTTGACGGTTTCACCTAAAGAAACATTTGGAGCCTTTTTGGCGTTTTGTATCCATGGATGATCTGTAATAAGAAATAAAATTTAAGTTTTGAACTTTTTCTAATACCCACATAAAAAAAAAAAGCAATTTCTGAATAGCAGATGTCTCAATTCTGACCCATATACATATGAAAGGGTCAATTGGGTTTTTCTTTACCATTAACAGGTCAAACGAATAAAATCAAAGGAAAACAGTCAAAAGTCCACCTACCTGTCTATTTCAACACATAAAACCTCCTAACTTATTTTACTTCAAAAACTAGATTATCATTGAAATAATAATAGTTCCATGACCATGTTTGGCACACTGTTTATATAAAAATCAAAAATAGGTACTTAAAAAAGGTGTTTCGAGTCAATCAAACCAGGCATGGTTCGACCCATACCCTATTGCCCATACTGGCCCAGTTTTGACTTGTTACCCTTACACAACCCATTTTGACGCGAACCATGTTAACCCATGACCCAGAAAGGGTCCATTTGGCCACCTGTACAAAAAGTAAGGACTTAGGACTTTGAGATTACCAAGAACTTCTTGAGCAGTGAGACGCAATTTTGGGTCGGGATTTAGCATCTTTTTAACAAGATCCTTTGCACTATCAGATACTTTCGGCCAAGGATCTCTTTTAAAGTCTACAACGGATCGAATGATTGCTTGTGCAACTCCTTGCTCAGTTTCTGCATTTAAAACATACCATATTATGATACATATAATCACTACACACTACATAAACTTTGACGAAGGTGCTTGAACATATAATTAATTATAAATCGAATAATGAACAATATATAACTAATTTACCTTAAAAAAAAGCTGAGTTGAGTTTATACTATATCCCTTAGTGGTCAAGTGAATAATTTTAAAAAAAAGGGTTAAAAATCAAAATGTGTTGAAACCAAACACAAGTGTATTTTTATAAATAAAAAATGATAGGTATTTTAATAACAAAATTAAATATGGGTCAATCCAACCCGAACCAGTTTGATATGCATTGATAGCCACTCATTTTTACCCAAACCCGTTTTAACTATTTACCAACCCGTTTACCTATAAAAGGGATTTAGGTTATATTTATCCCTAAAGGTCAAACGGGAAGCTATAAAAACAGGTTTAAAAATTAAAATGTATCGAAAGTGACCTGTTGATTTTTTTTAAAATGAGTTTTTTTATAACACATTAATATAATATTATCAATAAAAGAAAAAGGGACGAAAAACGGGAGACCCCAACCCAAACGAACTCGTTTTGATCCCTATTAACAGTTCCTTGTTCTGACCCGAACCCATTTCGACAGGTTACCCTACCCGCTGATCCACCCATTTTGCCACCTGTAATTTAATGTAAAGAATATAAAAACCAACCTGCCCAAAATGGTGGCACACCACAAAGCAATATGTACAGAATTACTCCAGCACTCCATACATCAACTTCTGGGCCATAATTTCTTTTCAGGACCTCAGGAGCCATGTAGTATGGACTGCCTACAATCTCATTGAATCTTTCACCTGCAGAAATGTTATAGAAACATAAAAGAAATTGTTTAATGCACATGTCTTACGAATTAAATAACTGATCATATGAATATGTCAATTACAATCATGTTTACCTGGCTTGAAGAAAACAGATAGCCCAAAATCAATAGCTTTTAAGGCTGCTGTTTCTTTTTTGTTTTCAAACAAAAAGTTTTCGGGTTTAAGATCACGATGCATAACACCATGCTTGTGGCACATCTGAAATAAGATTAAAAAAAAAAAACCAAAATAAAACATTAAAATAGGCTAAGAATATGCGTAAGATAATCAAGAAGACAATGCCCAGAAATGGGTAAGATAAATTTTCATTTTTGCATAATACTTAAGTAAATTCATTATATTTATTGAAAAAAAAAAGAACTTGTAAAGAATGACCGTTAAAGAAACAAAATATCATTTGCATAATGGAAGACAAAGATATGGTTCTTAACATAATCAAGAACACATGCCCACAAAGAGGGTAACATAATTTTTTTTTTTTAATTAGTAAAAAAATCGAAGCATATTAATCATATTTCAGAGCCTCAGATAGAACACTTATAGAGAGTGATTTCTAGAGAAACAGCAATATCTTCCTTTACTCATGGAAAACAAAGAATTGATTTTTAGCATGATCAAGAAGACAACGCCCAGAAAGGGGTAACATAAATTTTCAATTTGGTAAAACAATTAAGAAAATTTATCATATTTCACACAAAAAGTTAATAAAAAGAATTGTTAAATAAGCAAGAAGCTCTTCCTAATCTCATTCATAACAAGAAATGGTTCTTAACATAATTAAGTACACAATAATATTTTCACTTTGTAAAGCAATTAAGTATATTTATCATAGATCAGACAAATATCAAGAAATCAGAACCACACCTGTAAGCAAACCCACAAAATATAATAACAGTATGCAAAAACAACTAATCACAATCATTGACATATATAACATAAATCATAGCAACCGCCATCAAATCATGTAGCAACCTCAACCAAATCACATACTTATCATAACTTTATAACAAAAAAATATAAACTTTTCACCTGAATAACCTCAACAATGGTGCGTGTGACACCTGCAGCAGCTCTCTCAGTATAATGACCTCTAGCAACAATACGATCAAACAACTCTCCACCCTCACACAACTCCATAACCAAATGAACAGCACTATCATCCTCATAAGTATCCTTCAAGCTCACAATATTAGGGTGTGAAGGCATATGCTTCATGATCTCAACTTCTCTCCTAACATCCTCAACATCAACCCTAGTTCTCAACTTCTTCTTCGATATCGATTTACAAGCATAAACCTCACCAGTTGACTTATCAGTGCACAAATAAGTAACCCCAAATTCACCCCTACCCAATTCTTTACCAAGAACATATGTCTGTTCGATTTGATTTCCAGTAGGGTTTTCCAACACATAGGGTTTGTAATTGTACCCATTTCCTGATGGAACCGACCCACCGTTGTCTAACGCAAATGGGTTCGGTTTGTTTTTCCCCCTTTTCTTCTCAAAATCGGAATCGGTGGTCGAAGGTACAGCACAGCAATTACCCATTTGGATTCTGATCAATTGAGGGATTATCGAGGTGGGTTATCAGTAATTGGATTGGGATATTTGAAGTGGGTTTGAAGGGTTAATGATGACTCGTTCGGATCTTGCAAATCTTGATTGATTGGGGACTTGATATGGTGGTTTAAGAGCAAGATTTAATGAAGAAGTGTGAGTGAAAATGGGGGATTTGAGGGGTTGAAGAAGACGATGAAATTAGGAATTTTTCAAGGTATGAACAGCTCAGCGATCATGGGGTCAATGCTGTTTCGTGGACTGTTCCTACCCATACCGTTCTTTATTATTAGTGTTTATTTTAAATTGTTCTTTTGAGTGAATCGGTTCAAATATTTTGCTTTTAGCATGATTAGTCTTTGAGAATTAACCTTTTCATTTGCGGTCCTTATAGTTCGAGAATCACATGCTGTGTGAGTTAGCCGTTTGTAAAAGAAGAAAGGAATGTAAGATAGCGACAATTGTAAAATTCCACTCATATATGTCTTCTTCAGCGGTTATATGTTTGAGATTCATAAAGATATCGGGTTTAATGATGTCATGAAACCAATGGCGAACCCAATAATTTTTTTTATAAGGGGCAAAAGTGAGACGATTGTATAATTATAGGGGGGCGTTCGGGATTTTCAGATACATATAACACTAAAAAAAAAAATTTACGGGGGGCAACCGCCCCCTACCCTCCAAGTAGGTCCGCCCCTGCATGAAACGAATGTTAATCTGTAATTATTTTGACGTGTTGGTGTATTTGAAAAACCTGTATTGAACTTTTCTTTTTAAGAAAGAATGTCTTAATTACAGGATTATTAAATGAATCAAATATATTGGTTTTTTATGGGTGAAAAACATATGCAAAGCTACAGTCTTTGGAGTTGTCATGTTGTGAATAACATACCGAATTGGAAGATTATTTGAGGAATCAAATCCATTTGGTGTTTATGGGTGAAAAACATATCCAAGTTACAAACTTTGAAGTTGTCATTTTGTTTAATTTAATGTCATGGGGATTTAGTTTTTTATTATTGGGTGTGTTTTATGTATCTAGCTTCTTGCTAGTTCTTGTACTTTATTTTGTATCTATATATATTGTCGTCATTAAGAAAAAATTTTGATTTTGCTACTAGAAGTTAAACAAAAGTTTGTGTGCATGGTATATGATTGTTTCAATGATTTTTATTTAAAGATGTATGGATCAAATAGGCTAAAGGCATTGTTGGTTAAATGTACAAAAGTGCAAGACTAAAATGTTGATGACTAAAAGCTCTGGTTGATTACTTTAATAACTTTTAAAGTGTATGGAAATATTAGAGATGTTTGATGACCTTTAATATCTTCTTCAAGACTATTTATGATCGCGAACCATTGTGTCTTACATAATAAATATGACTTCATATAATTGTTAAAATAGTATGATCACATACGATGTCCAAAATACTGTGATGATTTTATATTATACTTAAGATAGAAACACTTGTGATATTTTCAAACAAAGAATGTTATTTATAAACCATTGAATGACCTACATGATAGTTGATATCAAGTCATATCATATAATAGTTTGTTAATAAAGTGTCATGCTGTATTTTAAAAGTGATTTTTAAGACTTCAAGCAGAATCAATTAATTTTTTAAAAAGTTAAAATGTATATAGAGTTAATAACTATTAAACTCGCAATTCTAAACACACACAAATATTAAATAGCACCTCCTACAAAATTAAACAAGCTTGATTCACCATAGACAAACTTTCTATTCCAATAATTTTCTACTACTTATGAAGGATCATGAATCAAGTGGTGTTTACATTAGGAAAAAAGAACGGGGATCCTAATGAAACTTGTGTGCCAATTTTAAATTTTAGCTCCTTCATAGTGCCACAAGTTGAAATTTATAGAAAGTGATCAATTTAATGTGACTATTAAAACTTTTATTTTCTTTTTTCTTTTCATTTGAAAGTATAATTTTATTTTCCCTTTTATTACATTTCAAGTATAATTTTAATTTCTTTAGTATATAACGTGTTAAAAAATACTAGTACTCAATTGTGTTTATTTTTTTGTATTTTAATATAAATTACTTCTCGCGCTTCGCGGCGAGTACATTGTGGTCAGGTTTTTCTCACGCAACGTAGCGGGAGATTGGCCGTTATCGATTTGGCTCATCAAAAATCATAAAATCAAACATTGATAACAGTTCCAATAATTCCAAAATATAGGCAACATGATGTTTAAAATCAAACATTGATAAAAGTTCCAATAATACCAAAATACAGGTAACGTGATGTTCGCTCATAAGCGGTTGGGTTTGTTTCTTTTGTTTCGTCATGGTACCTGAACAGTAACGACAAAAAAACATTGTCAACTAAAATAAAACCTAATTAAAAAAAATAAGAAATCACAATTAAAATAACTAAAAATATTAAAAAGAAAGTAAAAGAAACCAAATTTTAAAAACCATCAAAGATTATTTTAAAGAACTATTATTTCAAGGTTTCTTTTGTAAATAGTAAAAGTTTGGTGGTCTAGTCTTTTAAATCATAAAATTTTCTGTAGCTCTCTAGTTACTTTTTAATATATATTTTAATATAAATTACTTCTCGCGCTTCGCGGCGAGTACATTGTAGTCAGGTTTTTCTCACGCAACGTAGCGGGAGATTGGCAGTTATCGATTTGGCTCATCAAAAATCATAAAATCAAACATTGATAACAGTTCCAATAATACCAAAATATAGGCAACATGATGTTTAAAATCAAACATTGATAAAAGTTCAAATAATACCAAAATACAGGTAACGTGATGTTCGCTCATAAGCGGTTGGGTTTGTTTCTTTTGTTTCGTCATGGTACCTGAACAGTAACGACAAAGAAACATTGTCAACTAAAATAAAACCTGATTAAAAAAAATAAGAAATCACAATTAAAATAACTAAAAATATTAAAAAGAAATATAAAGAAACCAAATTTTAAAAACCATCAAGAATATTTTAAAGAACTATTATTTCAAGTTTCTTTTGTAAATAGTAAAAGTTTGATGGTCTAGTTTTTTAAATCATAAAATTTCCTGTAGCTCTCTAGTTATTTTTTAATATATATAATAATTTCATATAGAACTACCGGGTGCCGAATAATTTACCCTCTAATCCCATGTAAATGTACCATATTTTGTATTGGCCACGCAACAAAGTCCAAAAATCAGGATTTATTATTCCATTAATCATTATAAGATTCCAAACCACTAAAACAACTACTATCATTCTTTAATGATTAATTAATTATACATATCATGAAATATGGGTTAATATTTATATACATGCATGGAATCATATTTAAAAAAAAATGCGTTTAGTGTTCACCTACAATGTTATGGAATTTTAAGCATGAGCTTAACCCATTTAATTTATACGAAAGAAAATTATATACATAGTTTAATCTAGTTTTTTTTTGTTTTAAGTATGCTAATATCTATCCTATTTTAATAAAAAGAATTTGAGCCTAATACGTAGTGCTTTACTACTTTAACAAACCCATTTTTATCACTTACTAGAGAAAAATGTTAAATCTGGCATTGTTTATAACGATAATATTGAAAAAAAAAAAACAAAGGTTTTTTACTTCGTTTTGGGGCCAAAATAACTTAGCGGACTTTGTACAATTTTTTTTGTAAGAACATTTAATAAATTAAAAACAAAATCCGAGTATGTAAATTATATTGTTCTTTTCTATATTATAAATTTATTTTTATAATTATCTTATAAATTACTTATTGTTACTTAAGTTATTTGTTATTTTTAAATTTTAATAGAGGGGGTGGAAGTAACTATACAAAGTTGGAAGGGTTAGAATTATAATATACATATTTAAAAGGGTTATAGACACGTGATTTAAGAGGGGTGGGCTAGCTACCGCCAACGTGGCAGCATAGAGGCTTATTATTGGTCAACACGTTTTGTCAGCCATTTTACTGGTGCTAACTTTTTGTTCGATAGTTTACTTGATGCTTTGATACTTTCAAGCTTCTAGATGTATTCATTTGAACGGGACAGGACAGGAAACTAATAATAATTTATAAAAAATATACAAAAGCCAAACTAGATAGGAGATGTTTACTAATTATTTTTAACTTAAGTGGTTAATATGAGATATTTCAAAATCTCACAAAATAATAGGAGGTTTTGGGTTCAAATATCATATGTGAGCAAAATAAAAAGAAGTTTTAGGTGGGACAGGGTTTTCTCACTTAATGTGAGTTTCCAACCGCAAGTGGTCTCAAGTTTCGTATTTGAGTAACAGAGATGATCAGATGGGCCAGTGGCCGTCAGTGACTCAATTAGCCGTTCAAAATAAAAAAAAAGATAGCAGTTGTGTGGTTCTGTTCGGTACATGTTCAAGTGATCATAGATCTAATAATGATTGAATTTTAAAAACATTTGTTTAAAAAAGATAGAATTGTTTTTGATATGGTGTTACTCGAGAAATTTTTTTAAAAACATTAAACGTTACTTGCCAGTTTATTAGAAACTTGTCTCGTATTAGTCAATGAAATCCACAATTGTTGTTTGAAGGCAAATGCAATTTCCATCGGGCCAAAACTCTTCTCATATACAAGTGGACATAATAGGAGGGGGAGTCGTCATAGTTTAACCGAGTTGAGTCAGTTGACACATCCATATATTTAAAAATACATATATAGACAAAAAAGACATATTAAACTGGTTACAAACTAAGTTTATAACCAAAAAATAAAAATACATATCATAATGTATTCCAATTCATATAACATTCAAAGAAATGAAAATATTAAATAAAAGATTTAAAAATAAAATAGTACATATTTAGGTATGGTTAGTTACTTGAAGGTCTGAACTTTTCAAATTGCATTTATAGTTTTCAACTAATACCAATAAAACATTTATCAATGCCAACATTCATCTACTTTATTTTATTTTCTATACGTGACTTATATTATAATCATTATTTTCTTCATAGATCTCATTATAGTTGAATTATCTTTTCAATACGTAACTGATTTTGACCTATTAGTATTTCATATCGTCATGCACTATTAATCTATTATTACATTATCTGAAATTGCTATAGTAATTATAATATATTTTTAATAGTGTATGTATAGTAACGGAGACGTTAAGTTTTATATTCAACTACAATTTAGAATGTCGTAGCACAAGAAGGTAACGAAATTAAATAGTTCTACTGATAGGAAATTTGGCTAACTGAAATAGGGTTATTCCTGTTATGGTTTCAATAAAAATTCAAACCAAACAAGCCGGGTTGAATAGGGTGGCCGGACTGTTTGGTTTTATTGACTTGGTTATGCATTTTTTTTTTCAAATCATTGGTCTGTGTTAAACCATTAAAATAATAAAGATGGTTTATGACTATAATACGTATATATAGATGTATGTTCCAATAATAATAAAAATATGTAAATAATAGACGTTATACAACTCGTTTTAAGTTTTAAAAAGAACCGAACCACCGGAAAAATGTCAAAACAAAGACTTACTTCTGCCTACATAGTTGAATTATGAAAACTAAAAACTCAATCAAGAACGAAACAAATTGTACAAGTTGATAAAAGAACCGGTCTATTGATGTATTTAACAGTTGACTTAATCTACCAGTCAATGAATGTGGTTCTTCTGGAGCGTCAATTTTTACCAAAAGTCAAATGTACAACCACACATGTGGAATGTACAACATCTCAGGTTCATCTTGCATCGAATCTAACAACTTGTAACAATAAAACGCATATCCGATCGTGTAAACGCATTTTCTAATTCATTATTCGGTTCATTCAATTATATCATGATTCGTGGTCCTATTAGAAATATAAAAATAAATAAAAATATATAAGTTGTTACAATGATATCATGGTTGGTTTATCTTAAGTATTTTAAATGTATACTTAGTCAATAAGTTATAGCAGTAACTTGCACTTTCAAATTAAACGTTCTTTTAGATATTTTATAAGACTTGTATTGTGTCTTTTAAATGATAAATTAGCACTCAAAGTGACATTGTCGATAAATAATATGTGGGAGTAAGCAACACGTCGAACCGGACTGGCCTGAACCAGAACTAAATTAACGTCAAAGGCAAACCTGAGAACCGAACCATTAGACGGATCTAGAAGTTAGGTTGGTTACGATAAACTATGAGAAAATGTAGTAATTAGCATGTATTTCGTCAAGTGTTCATACGAAAAGTAAAAGTTTAAGTGTTTAACCAAACGTAATGTGGCATTAAATAAGAATTATAGCACCTTAAAACACCCTTACACCATCCCGTGGGCATTACAGGGCGTTATAGGTATGAACATTTCCACCATTACTTCTCATGAATCTCATAATTGATTAATGATTAAAGGACATTAACCATATACATGTTTTTGACGAAAAAAAGTGATGTTAAGTTGACGTTGATGTGACGTAAATGCCCCTTAGGAATGATTTACTAATATGGTCTTAGAGATAATCCGGTTTTAGAACATTGAAAAGTATGATTTACTAATACCGAATCCAATCATTTCGAAGTTCTTGTGAACGTATTGGTTGGTTCGCGTATCCAACTGGCTGATTTTATAAACTATGGACTACATAAAATTAATAAAATTAAAAAAATATTGATAATTTTAGTGTTATCAATATTATTGTAACTTTTTTAAAACATCATATGAAGTACACGCGTATCCAATTACGACATGTTTCTCTGCCTTTCCTATCATCAATTCGCTCAAAAATGTAATTTACTCGCACGACTTCAATCCTAGCATGCTCATAACGTCTTTTTTCAATAAAATAATAATAATAATAATAATCTATACCAACGCGTACAATAAAATTGTTCTAGTATAACCTCTATGTGCTCACTGTTCACCGCGCCTTTTTGTTCATTTTTGGATTCTTGCACATCCTTATACTCTTGGGAGTTACTTCCACCAGTTCATCTTCTTGGATATATTCGATACAATCATCAAGACTGTAGTCCAATGGCGTGTCAAGAACAACTGCATACACGAATCAAAATTTCATTATAACGTTTTTTTATTAATCGAAGGAATTTGGGTTCTTTTTAATAAAAATGAATTATTACCAGAAACTTCTTTATTTGAACGAACGTTTGTAGCAGCTTTCTTCTTGCAAACGTTGAGTGCCAGGTCACCGGGTCGTTGATGAATTCCAACAATTTGACCTTTATAAACTTCTACCCCGGGTTTTATAAATAACTGCCCTCTTTCTTGAGAACTAGCTAAAGCATAAGAAGTTGACGTTCCATCTTCAAAGGCAACCTATATAAAGTGACGACAAAGGGTAAAAAGATAATTTTAACAAGAAAAGATTCGACTCATTTGTCAACATAGAGTAACTTTAACCTGGAAGATGGCAATTTTGATACATTTACCAAGTCTATTTGGATTATGGTTCAACGGGTCGAAAGTCATTTAAAGTGTACTTAAACGCATAAAACCTCCTAACAAAGTGATTTTTAAGATATCATATGTTTATAATCATATGTAAATGTATTAGTTATTTATGAAACTAGAAAAGTGGAAAAATAACGCCTTTTGGATTTGTCCCGATCCGCCCAGTTTTGACCTGAACTAAAAATTGCCTGTTTTAATATTGTTACCTAACCCACCCGAACCACCCATTTTCCACCTCTATCTTCTACTATAATTGCAGTTACCAGGGATCCGAGATCACGGGTGGACATGTCACCGGCCCATGGCCCGTAACTATCAAATATTGTGTTGAGAATTGCTGTTCCTCGAGAAGCGGTCAAAATTGCATTTCTCAGTCCAAGAAGCCCACGAGTTGGTATCTTGTATTTTAATAGTGTTGTTCCTTCAGAGCTGGAGAAAATAAATGCATGCATCAATACATATTATTTAATACTTTTATATAAATAATAAATGGAATAAAATACGGAATAACAACGAATGACAAATGTTATACATTGTGACATTTGGCAAGTCAAATGACACAAAACATGGGTGACAGTTTCATCAGTTGTAGCTATGTTAAAATAGAGGCCAAATGGATCAATGGGACAAAAGTAGTCGAAAGCATAATTTTTAAGGCATAAAACATCTAAATCGTTCTATTTGGAAAAATACATTTATTATAAAAACAATTTTATTTTTGTAATCATATGACTCACTAATTGTTCATAAAAAAGAATTTTAAATTTTGGGGACAAATTGTTTCGGGTCAACCCACCCTAAACATGCTTTAACACCCACACAAGAGTTTACCCACTTCGACTAGTACACCTTTTGCCACATCTAGCAACAAGAGTAATGCACATACCCAAGTCCTTGCATATCAAACATTTGACCACGCCGTTTACCAAGAAGTTCAACAACCGATCCCATATGTTCTTCAGGCACTTCCACAGTGGCAATCTAAAAGTATAATATTAAACGAGTTTATACCTTATAATCTTATATAACATACACACAGTTCAGATTAAAAATAATAATAATAATACCTCATAAGGTTCAAGCAACTGGTCATTAACTTTCTTGTTAATTACTTTTGGAGGTCCCACCATGAACTCGTAATTTTCCCTTCGCCTAAAATGCATGTCAAATTATGGACATATAACATTGAAAAAGGAAGTAACAGAAATTGTACCATACTTACATGTTTTCTATTAATATTGTAATGTGTAAAGTACCACGTCCACTAACAAGAAACGTATCTGCAGTTTCACCGTCTTCAACTTTCATGGCCAAATTTCTTTCAATCTCACGGTAAAGTCTATCTCTTAAATTTCTACTAGTTACGTACTTTCCCTGTTAAAGTTGCAGAAGTTTATATTTTAGGATGATGATGTTGAAGGATATTTTAGACAATTCACTAATAGATGAGAAAAAAGGATTTAATATCTTTTTTCATATAGCATACCTCACGGCCAACAAATGGTGAAGTATTGATAGAGAAAGCCATTTTGACTGTTGGCTCTTCCACTCTAATGGCAGGTAACGCCTTCCCATCGTTTTTATCAGCAATTGTTTCCCCAATCTAAGTAAAAGAAAGCAAATTAATTTCATTATGATTTTCCAATGATGCAATCTTTTATATAAAAGAGAAAGAAAACATACAAGCCCTTAATATTAAAGCTGATTTCATATCTTTGAATAAAGAAAGATTTATCTTCATACATAACTTGCAAGCTCTTAGAGGTGGAAAAGTCGGTAGGACAGTGGTTGGCTTATTAAAGATAATTATAACCCTAATTAACCCATTCATGACTAAATGAGTCAAATTTGTCACCTCTGAAGCCCTTAGTAATCCAAATCTAACAGGCCTTGGTACATTATGATATATAGTTATTTTTATTTTATTTGTTAACAACTAAAAACTTACGTTACCTGAATATCACCAATACCACAGACTGCACATATATCACCAGCCTCAACACTCTCTACAGGAGCCCTAAAAAATTTCTCAAACACAAATAGTTCGCTGACTTTTCCAAATCTGCAGGCGTCATCCGATGTGCATATCTGAAATATTGCCACATAAACGAAAGAAATAAACCAATCGATTTGCTTCTGGTTATGAGATGGAGCATAAGTTTATTGATTATTGCAATAAACCTATGAAGCTCAAATAATTCGTAATCAATGAACTTACGAGCTGGTATGAAGCTCGTAATCTCTAAACTTACGCTTCATTACATAAACGAAAGCATATTCTCTATATCCCAACATCAGAACGCAAATCCAAACACTCAAATAGGTTGCAAGAAACGTTCAAAATTAAATGAATTACAAACCACTATGAGGGAGTTAAAATAATTCTATTCAACTTACACGAACATCCATGCCTCTATTCAAAACACCAGCATGCAAGCGTCCAATAGCTATTTTTCCTTTGTGTTCATCATATTCGGTGCTTGTGACCTACATAAACTCAAAAAAATATTCATAAACTACGATTCCATGTCCCTTTTCCTGACATCATGGCATGCTAAGGGGTGTTTGGGATTTCTCATAAAAGTGCTCATCTGCTTATTGTTTCTTAAGCAGAGAAGCAATCTTGAATGTTTGGATGATGACTGCTTATCTATCAGCTCATGTGAGAGTAAATAAGCACTTCAGAATTGGCAGTTCCGAACACCCTATAATGACGTATGGAAACAAGATATAGAAAGTGAATAAATGTGAGAAACAAACTAACAAGCATTTGAAGTGAGCCATCTTTCTTGATTTTTGGCCCAGGTATACATCTAATTATTGTCTCAAAAAGTGGTCCAAGATCATCGGCTAAATTATCTGGAGATAGTCCAGCTTTTCCACTTAAACCAATTGCATATACTGCTTGGAAATCGCACTGCAAAAATTGACAATTTTATATGTTACATATAGATATAAATTTTCCTGATCGCTTCAAACAGACAAACACTGAGGTCCTAAAAATAATAAACGGGTGTGTTTGGATTTTCGCATATTGACTTTGTAGTTTGTGTTAATCAGTTTTTATTGTTTGGATAAACAGATTTGGCTTCTAAAATTCAGAAATACCTGTTCGTCAGATGCGTTTAGTTCAATGAAGAGTTCAAAGGTGGAGTTGATGACATATTCAGGACGAGCAGATGGCCTATCAATCTTATTTACAACAACAACAACTGCATGCCCAAATTCAAGAGCTTTTTTTAAAACAAATCTTGTTTGTGGCATTGGGCCCTCAACCGAATCTACCTGAAAACAAAGAACACATATGACATAAGTAATATAAGCTTCCATATGAAGAATAACAATGGTGATTTTTTAGCTGTTGAATTCCATTAGAACAAAAAAAGTTATGGAAACATGTACATGTTAAACCACTACTTGTTGCATGGATACAACTTCTACATCAAAAGTTATGGTAAATGCAAACAAATGACGTCATACCCAAAGCGGATAAATAATGAAGTAAATGTCAGAACACTTATCAAACATAATAAAACAAATGACATAATTAGTGGTAAGAAAGATTACCACTAAAAGAACTCCTTCCACCATATTAAGAACACGTTCTACTTCACCTCCAAAGTCAGAATGGCCTGGAGTGTCAATAATATTCATTTTTGTATCTTTATAAGTAATAGATGTGTTTTTGCTAAGAATTGTAATTCCCCTCTCACGCTCTAAGTCATTTGAGTCCATTATTCTTTCTTCTACAACTTGGTTATCACGAAATACCTGCAAAAAAAAGTAGCTGACGGTTACTTCCTTAACAAATTAGTTTTAATAGAATGATATTCTAAAAGGAAGAAATTTCATAACATCAGAGTTACTCTTCTAAAATAGCATATTTAATCTTTCCATGGTAAAAAAACTATAACAGTAAGAAAACAATGCTATTACTTCGAATCTCCTCAGTGCATAAAGTTCTCTTTGTTTATTTAGTGAAACATATTCATATTGGTGACTATTATATTTCACTTATTATGAAAATGGTAAATATGATACTATGAAATTTAGAAGAATGCATAAGAAAATTTTGAAGCTTTAATGGGTATATATAGGGGCACATTCAATACCAAAGAGAATGCAATAAGAATTTGTATGTAGTGCATGTAAGATAATCATACGCAGTGAGGAAGAGAAAGAAAGGTGCTTAAAAACCGTCTTATGTATCCCCTTTAAAACAAAAGGTACAAGTGCCTACGTGCTTTTGGCGATTCTCTACTTAAAATTGGTTATGTATTGAACATCTCTCTGTCTGTGTGTGCGTAAGATTGCCTCTTAACAAAACAATGATAGCTAGCCTCGTAACAAATGGATTAATGGAAGCGTATGTAAAGAAGTAAAAGAACTAAATGGTCCAGTTTATCGATGTTATGACACCATTATAGGCTTACTGCTACAATCTTGTCAAAACCAAATTCTCTTACTGCTCTACAAAAAACAGATGTATAATATTTGAGTTAATAAATATCATAGAACCTACAATATTGATACCAAATATTACAATATAGAAGAGATGTGCATGCTTACTTTCGCTTGCTTCAACATCGCATCCACTAATGTTGTTTTTCCATGATCAACATGAGCAACAATTGCAATGTTCCTTATGTCATTTCTCCTCACTAATGAGCTCTTCTTCTCTAACGAAGGCACAAATGAAACCCAAAATTATAGACTATAACCCACAACAAGAGCTTTATATCTCAAAAACTCAACCATTGATCGCAAGATTCACAACTTCATACAAGAAAAAAAGTTGCACAACAGATAACACAGGGGTATCATTAGATGCATATGTTCATCCTCCAAATAGCCTACCATTTCTATCACAAGTCACAACATAGTTTCACACATATTCATTACAAAAACACACCATAAAACTAAAAGGACCCCACCCAACATTAGCTTCAAGTTGCACAACTCATGCTTTTCTGTTTGACATTTGGTCGAACACCTAGAGTGCAATCGAACATTGCAAGAGAAACACTAATGCGATCAACAATACCAAAAGGATTAACTTCCATTAAAACACCACTAGTGAAATCACAACAGATTAAACCCAATTAAGCAAAAAAAAAACAATATGAAATCATACCAGTAGCGATTTCTGTTGATTCAGCTTGAGAAACAGAGCATTTGATAAAATTAGAGATTGGGTTTCCTCTAGAATTTGACAAAGACGGAGTCTTAATAATTGGAAACGAATAAGAAGATAAGTTACGATTAACAGCGAGTTGGGTTCTAACAAAATGTGAAGAAGATAAAGAAAAGCCCTTTTGATTAGGGTTTAAAGTCGGAACGACGGAATTGTGTACTCCGACCGCCATTGTCATTCCCTCACTGGCTCACAATTCACAGAATCTATGAACAGAGAGGGAGTGAATGGGGCTATTGTGGAGTAATGGATATGAGATGATGGTGGGAATGATGGATATAAAAGGAGGGTATATTATGTTGAAGGTATAAACAAAGTAGATGACACTTTCACTTGTTTAATGTTTAGAGATAAGTTGGAAGGAAAATGTATGGCTTGCATCTAGATTAGAAGATGTG
This sequence comes from Flaveria robusta, assembly GCA_025506415.1. Lineage (NCBI taxonomy): Eukaryota > Viridiplantae > Streptophyta > Magnoliopsida > Asterales > Asteraceae > Flaveria > Flaveria robusta. The sequence continues at coordinate 23,536 of JACCIZ010000293.1, forward strand.
CTAAAAACTTTTCACTTAGTTATTTGTGTTATTTCACTACGGTTGTTTATTCGTTCGGTTAAAGATTTATTCAATTGTTGATTTTTATAGTGTTTATCTGTTAACTGAACCAAATGAAAAACATGCCTAGCGGGATCTAGTTCAATTGATTAAACTGATTAAATCGAATTCACAATTCGAATATGGCTGAATTCGAATAATCGAACCGAATGAGTAAGATTTTGTAGAAACGATAACCGAACTGAATATCAAATTCACATTTCGGTTTGGGTTTTCCAGTTACATATATGACTCGCTTTTCAGTTTTAATCGGTTTTTGGTTTTTTTAAACAACTCTAGTATTTAGACCAATTAAGTCATGCAACATCTAATCTCACTTTTAATTGTATACTTTTTATTTATCATTAGACTTAAGTCTTCAACCACCTACGAATGCTCGTTTCTTCGACACATGTTGGCAGGGCTTAACCACATACCATTTACTACTTGCCATGCTTTTAGTTTTCATCATTAATCATCAATGATTTAAAAACGAAAGACTGTTAACATGATTGATGGATTTGGATTATATTTTTGTTTAACGTATATAATTAAAGAACAAAACTATAATATAATTACGGGTGTCACTCATCGAAGAAATTCAAGTTGATGTATTGAATACATGAACTAAATCAGGACTCTAACTTGAAGATATTTAAGATTATATCATGTTTGTGTCATGTTTTGGGTTTTTAAATTTTTTTTATTCCTTATATCTTGTTCAGAAAAGTTTGATTTAATATATTTTACTGCAAATTAAAAAACACGCATGAGAAAAGATTTTAAGATGGAAAGTGAGGATGGATAGGAGGAAGTAATGATTAAATTAGTTAAAAATGAAGAGTATTTAAAGAAACAAATAGGGAGACTTTACGAAATGTATTGGTCGTATGAAACTTTAAATATTAACACGTCTTAAATGAAGCATCTAATGTCAAAATATGTATGATTTTCTTTTATCAAGTTATTAACTAACTAGTTTGTGGAACCAACCAACCGAGCGACTTTCATTTAACAGAATAATAATATTGTCAAGTGAATCAAATCACAAAAGCACCAGTGGTCTAGTGGTAGAATAGTACCCTGCCACGGTACAGACCCGGGTTCGATTCCCGGCTGGTGCAAATTTTTATCAAATTTATTAAAGTGTCAAAAGGTTCTAAAACATTGTTTGAAAAGTGTCACTAAAGATGTTTGAGTGTAAATTTTTTATCACACAAATTAATACAACCCGCTAACTGGCAAGCAACAAAGCGTTGCAATCCCTTTTAGTCCATGTCATTTTCAACTTGAATATTAAATTAGACTACTTTTTATAAACTCGTGTCTTACACGGATATAATAAATAAAATATTAAATATTATAAATTTTATTAATTAAAAATAATATTTAAGATAAGATAATATTAAAATTACGTATGAGTAAAAACTATAAATATTAAAACAATAGTATCAACTTTTCAAACTTTTTTTATATTTTCTAAAAAATAAATTAGATATTTTGTTACAAAATAAACCATTTTAAAAAAATATCATTTTTAAAATTTTCTTACTATAACTCCCAAATTTAATTATTTTTTGTTTATAAAATTTTACTTTTAAAAAAACCAATCGTAAAGTAGTTCGTATTTTTAATTTTTTTTTTGATATTTTAGAAAAAATTCTTTTTGTAAAAATTTGTTTCTTTACAAATAAAATTAATAAAAAGATCTATCTCTTAAAATATTAAAAACTATTATTGATCTAGAAAATAATTAAATAATATTATTAGTAATTAATTTAGTTATTTAACATGAGATAAGCGGAAAAAGTTTGATAATAATGAATGTGATGTTGACACGTATTACTTATAGTTACGCTTTTATTATATTAGGTATATAAATATATAATACTTCGTAGTTCATATATCTTGTCCCATGTAAGAAGTTTTACACAGAGTCCATTTAGTTTTGCGTAAATCTTAGTCATGCAGGATCTATGTATATGATAAAAAAAGAGGTTTGTTATGTCACTTGTCATAATGTTAGAACTTTTCATTTTAATTTTATTGCCTATATCTTCTAAATAAATGATAATAATATATAATAATTATTATATTATTTAAAACATTTCCATATTAAAAAAATAACTATATTGTAAAAATTGAAAACCAGGTTTTTTTAATATAAAACAAACTCTAAAAAATAAAATGATACGAAAATGTTCTTAAACAAAAAACTTTTTGAAAAATATGAATTATTTTAAAATTGTCATTTTAAAGTTTTACAAGCATGATTTTAAAAAAATTGAAACTATTAACACAAACAAAATGTTAAAAAAAACTTATAAAAAATAATTTTATAAAAGGAAAGTTTAAAATGATATTATTTTTGTTTTACTTGTAGTACTTACTTATACGTGACTCAATTATATCTTATCTAAAAATATCATTTTTAATTTTTAAAATTTTTATTTCAAACTATTTGATATTTTATTTATTTAAATTGTGTAATACTCGGGATATTATACTAGTGATTAATATACTAAAATCGTGAACAACAATTAATCTCAATAAAAAATACATAAGGGGTTTAAAAATTATTACATTATGAAGATTACATAGAGTACATATATGCTCCAGGTTAAAATCATTTGATAACAAATAAATATTTTAAACACTGCGAGAATTAATAATAATAATTCATATTTTTTTAATTTTATGTTTTTACACATAATTATGTATGTTAATATACATTAAAATCAACAAAGTAACATGAAAACTCATCCAAGTAATGTTTTCCTGTATTTTTGAATTATTTATTTGTCATGTGTAGATAGTATAACCTAAATATAATTTACACATGTGTAAATTAAAATTTTGTTTTTAAATACCAAGATAGACAATTAAACATTATATTTTAATAGTTTTTTATATAAAAACACAAGACAGCTATGTGTTGATAGAAGTTTTCGTAGGTTTAAATACATTTTTTAGTTCTCAGACAATCCTAACCTTATATAGTTAACATGTTACCCTCATTCAATGACGGAGTTTGAATAATCCCATAGTGGGTGGGTGGGGGGGGGGTTAAAGTTTTTTAGAGCAGACGAAGTCGATATATATAAAGAAATTTATACTATCGGATCAAAAATTTACACTACCGAACAAAAAATTAACACTATTAACGAAACGAAAAAAAGATGGAGGATCCCCCCCCCCAGCCCCTTCTATCCTTCGCCCATGCCCTCACTGGTTGTTTTCTGTCTTCGATGATTAAATTGAGTGTTCAAAACAAAAAAAAAAAAAAAAACACGCTCTTAATTATTAATCTCGACATATTTCATCGTAAATCCGTTTTAATAGTTGTAACTCCTTTTAAAACTTTATTTTGTTTACTTTAAAATAGCATAATGGCCAACAAATACATGACATAAACGCCACTACGATAATAAAATATAAGTCTATAAGACATCCATCAACATTAAAACACTATATAATTTGAATTTGAATATGATGTGAAAATATCTACAACTAAATAAAGTTTAGCATATAGGACAGATATTTTGACACTTAAACTAGCTTAAGTAATATATTAAAAGGGTCACTTTTACTTAAGTATTTAAAGATTAAACAAAATGACAAATATAGTGTTTAGTGGTCCTACATTATATTAAATAAAATATAGAATCATCTCGTAGGTGTCCAATTTGCGATATTTTCCCATTAATATTTAAAAGTAATTTACTTTTTGTTATTATAGTATAATAAAACATGTCATAATAGCGTAATATATATAAATACTAGCTCTAGTAAACCATTTTCTTATATGGGTTGAAAAAATAAAATATTAAATAAAATAAAATTTTATTAACTATAAAATATTATTCTAAGATAATATACAATTGAAATTACATACTGGTAAGTACTATAAGGATAAACAATAACATTAACTTTTTATACATTTGTTTTTAAACTTTTTTTTTTGTTTTTTCAAAATATAAATTAATTTTTTTTGCATAACAAATCGTTTTAAGAAATATCATTTTTAAAAATTTTCTTACTATAACTTCTAATTTTAGTTATTTTTTGTTTATAAAATTTATACTTTTTAAAAACATCAATTTTAAAATATTTCGTATCTAAAAGGTTTAATATTTTAGAAAAAAAAATATAAATTCTTTTTTCTTTTAAATAACATTATTAAAAAGATTTCTTGCTTAATTTATTAAAAAAATTATTTCTAATCTAAAAATAAATAAAATAAAATTATTAGTAATTAATGTATTAGTTATTAGAAGAGAGAAGCGGAGAAATTTTGATGATAAGAAATATGATGATAACACGTATCCCACTTAGTTATCTTTTTATTAGAGTAGATTTAATTACTTAACTTATATAAAATTAGTTACTATGATAATAATACAAAATCTGATAAGCGATTTTATAACCATAAACTCTAAGATCAGAGCTCTTTATTTCATAAAAATATTAGTTTTTGTAAACATATAAAGTTCATGTTATATTTCAAAAGCTTAAGTTAAATATAAACCTTGAGTTAATATATAAACCAAATAACATAACGCATACAGCGTAATATATTTTTATATTAGTAATTTGATATTGATACTTTTAAGTCTAATTTTTATTATCAACAAAAATCCTAGTAGCATAATTATTATAGATTCACACTTCTAACTCTAGCTCGTATGTCTTTTTTCATTTCATTAATAATCGTTATTGCAATTGAAATCAAGTACATATGATGTGTAAATATGTGGTGATTGTATTATTGGGATTGCTATTAAAAATAAGAGTGCAATATAGAAGTGTTACTAGTTAAATTATTAGATAAATTATTTGAAGCTTACAAGTGTACAAGTGGTTTCTTTTTTACTTTAAACTTTAAAATATATAGATAAAATCAGGTTTTAATAGATAGTTAGAGAGTTTAAGTTAATGTAGTTTTCAATTATTACTGATTTTTTTTATTGAAAATAAGGACAATGACCATTTTTTAAAAGAAAATTAACAAATCTAACATGTGTCACAATCACTTGTGGAAACACAGCATTATTCCACCTTAAATAAAGAAAAAATAAGCACTCCCGTTCCATTCCGGTCACCTTGTTAGTTTTTTCTTGAATTAATTAAATATATTTTTATTTTACAATCTAATTACAAATATCAATTTGACTACTAAATTAAATGTTAGGAAAGATTATAAATATTAATCATTTAGTTTCATTTTTATGTTTTAAAGACGTCTATTCATATACACGTGACACATGCAATTGGAATTTCAAAAAAATAAAACATCTATATTTTTTCTATAGCATGGGTAATGCATATTTATTTCTTCTGGCTAATTCCCCCCCTCCCCCCCGCCCCCCCAAACCATATGGTATCCTTTGTGACGCCTACATGTCAGTTAGTAAACTTTCACTATCACTCGCCACAACATTATAAAGGATCGAAGATCTTATAACAATATAGTATTAATTAGGTTTAGAAGTTTGCAAATTACTAATCAAACTCAAAACTAGAACAAGAACAAGAACATTACTCCAAACATATGATGTGGTGGCTAAGATGTGATGGATAATCATCATGTGTTTAGTTTTGAAGATAGATGACAAACACCACTCCTAATCCGTAATTTGATGGTCTTTCGTAAAGACTTTCATGCGCACCTTCCTTCATAAGGACAGGTAACCAGGTGGGTGACTCAACCGTAGGTAGAGTTATCCGATGCTTTGACACTTTTTAGTAGTTCCTTTGAAGCTAGTAATTAAAATATAAGACCCGAAAGGCGGGCTTTTATTGCTAAAACCGAATTTGTTGTAGAGTTGATCAATCTCATTTGAGGGAATGCCTCTAGCAACAAGCCCCTCAAGGGCAGTAGTCTCCCTCACGGTCGACGGTAGTCTCCCTCATGATGGACATGTATCACTCCTTTGCTATTGAAAGAGAAGAAATGGGTATTACCTAAAGGAATTGGTCTAATTCTCAACTAAATCCTTAGATTGCATGAACCATCAAAAGAAGGGGTGTGTATCTTAGTCTAATAGATGATAGACGGGTTAAAAAACCCTAGATGAAGATGACGATCTAATGAGGAGAACAATCTGACGAAGAGGCGTGTGTCCATCCCCTTTTTATAATCCATACTTACTCCAACCGTCCAACGGTCATAAGCCCAATACTCCATACGTGCAACTTCATATCAAATCTGATACAAACCCATATTCAATTGAACAGCAACCCATAAGGCCAATAACACTCCAAAGCTCACATTACACATATGCAAATATGCAGTCCAAATAAATGAAAGGAGTAAAATACAACCAATTAGAAAATAGTTATATAGAGTTTGATATTGAATTGAAAATAGTTATATATTTCAACAAACATCATATGTTCGACGATGAATCATATATAATATAACATGCAATTGTACTATTTAAGATTGATGATGAATATGTAAGAATGTGTTGATACTCTTTTAAGAACAATTATCTTGTTTTACAATCAAGGTTCGTATTACATTTTGTTTAAGAATGTGTTGATACTCTTATAGTAACTTGTTTCTCATGTTTGCTAAGCCAAAGTGAGCAAGAAGTTAAGGATATATTGAGTTCAATCATCATACATTCATACATCTAGATCAATAAAAATGCATCATTTATTGTTATGATGAGTTGCTCCTTTTGCCTTTTAAGACTTGTAATTATATCCTAACATTAACGATTTATTTTGAAAATTACTTAGAATAACTCGACTTACTTTTAACAAAGGTAACAAGCAATTCATATTATTTGAATAAAGTGATAAATAACATATTTAAAAAGGTAAGTTGAGATGAGGTACATAATTGAACGAGCAAAATAAGCCATGGTTATCATTATATTATATTTAAGTCAAAATATCTAGAAGATCCGTTTTTCATCTATGATTAAATATATAGATGCATTATGCATTCTAGAATAAGTTTCATGAAATAATACTAACAATAAAATAAAAGTGGCTAATGATATGTTGTTTTCTTTTTCGTGAACAAAGTATTGTTTGATGATTTGTAAATTATGAATCTGTCAGCTTCGACTTGTTTGTTACAACTTAACGTCAACTTTGGCAATAGCAAATATCTCTCTGCCACGTAGGCATATCTAGACTTTTATCAATAATTTTGCGCCACGTGTCCACGGTTGTGTTAAGTGTGTGACCCACTAGACTAACATTTATTTTGCCGACAATAAAAAAGTTTTAAGATAAAAGAATTATCATAAGGTAGAAGATAATACAAGTTTTAATTTCTTATGATTAATAACTAAATCAATTCAATATAATTTTTAATAACTTAAATTTGAATGGCAATTAATCATAAATTTCTTTTACTAGAACGAATTCGGCTAAATAAAGAATTCTCAAAATAATAAAACATATTTTGCTACAAATAACTTCACTTGTGATTTGAAGGCAAGCAACAACTACTTGAGCCTTAAATGATGACTGATTTGATCAGTTTAAACTATGAACATCCTTAATTTAAAACCTTATTTGTTGGTGAATATGATTTTGGTTGACATATATATGGTCACCACAAAATCGAATATTTCGAACATCAAATTGTGTTATACTAATCTACTTGAAAATTTTCAATAAATAGCATATTTTGATCATAGATTGATTTCATAGTAAATGGTGAGACGTTTAATAAAGATCATCCGGCATTTTCTGTTATCTTTATGTTTGCTAAGGATGATATATTTATAAACATATGAGAGTAGGGGATAATTCCTGAGAAAAACAATAGTTATGTGAAAATCAAAGAAAACCACGGAAACCAATAATATAATTCATAACTTTTTTGTTAATTTAATTGTTAAAATGTCATTGCAGTGTTTGGTACATATATGTTGAGCATACATACGAGAATGAAGAGTTATATAGGGTAGTGATAAAAAATTTATAAATTATGTAACTGGTTTCATTGGTTTTCTTTAGTTTTCTCATAACATTGTGGTTTTCTTAAAATCACTCCTCTATGAGAGTATACTTACGTTTCTGAAATACATTTATTTCAACTTTTTTGGTATTTAAGATTGTCTTTGAGCCAATTAAAGTCAAGTAGTAGAATGACATGTTTGAGAACACAATTCTCATAATAGAGCCCTCTTAAACCATCTTCGGTTTAAAGCCCACGGGCGTCTTCTTGTTGAGTTGAAAGAGAGAGGTTGCTGATATAGTGGAAAGACTGACTGGTTTCCATAATCATTGTTTATTCACATTAACAGTCTGTTGAGGCGCGACGAGGATCTATGATAGGAGGAGCAAAGATCATTGAGGTCGTGGAGAGGAGTCGAGCAACTCTGGGAGAGGGGCTGTCCGAGCTTGGTTGATGATGCTCTTATCATATCAGATTAAACTTCCTAGCCCCTCGATCATATGGCCGGGCCGTGAGACAATTTCACACTTTAGTATGTAGAATATTGAACACCTTTAGGGATGTACTAGGTATGAGAAGTTATGAAGCTTCATTACATGTAGCTAACCTTAAACATTTTTACATCATCTTGTCTTGTCTAGCGGATTCAAGTCTAAATCATCTATTGAAACACATGATTAAGCTCATATGCTTTCATTTAAAACTTTTTGGTATTACAGAATATTATCTTGTTAACATATTATATTAGCGTTACCTTTATATTTCTGTGTTACATATTTAATTGTTATCAATAAGATAGAGCTTAAATCAAGTTTCTTTCACATGGATCAATGAAATATATTAAAAATTTTAAAATGAAAATCATAAACTAAATAATGGTATTTTATTAAATTAATCATAGATCTTTCTTGTGAAGACATGTTGTGTCAATCTACACTCCATGCAACATGTTTACTTAATTAACCCAAACACTAATCATAAATTCACAATTCATATCATCAAATTCATTCTTTATGCTTTAAACCCTTTTCTCTCTCTCTTTACAAAACTTAATTATAACTTATATCATCCAAAAAGACAAACATGCTTCATGATCAAATACCTTCTTCCACACATCAAGATCAACAACAACATCATCATGATCATGATCATGATCATGATGATGATGAAAGCATTAGAGAGATCTATACTCTAACGTCACCACTTCCACCACCACCACCACCACCACCACCACCACCACCACTACCCTATCGCCGCCACGAAACCACCAGCAGCAACCGATCTTCATCTCTTTCAGTAGCCAGCACCGAAATCGAAAGCTTCACCACCATGAGTCGCGAGTTTAACGCGCTAGTTCTAGCCGGAACGGGCTTAACCGGAGGTGAAACAAGTGAGGTGGTAGATAGTATGAACACCAACAATGGAAGTAGTAACTTAGAAAGAATTGGGGAGGAATACATGCCGGAAAATAACCCGTTAGCCATCGTTCGGGATGATAATCCTATCGTGACGCCGCCTATACGTGGTGGCCGGAGTTCCATCACTGCTGGTGGAAACCCTAACGAGGTGAATGTTCAATTGGTGAAGAAAGAGGAGGTTGAATCGAAGATATACGCGTGGCAAAACGCGAAGATTTCGAAGATTAATAGTCGGTATAAGCGCGATGAAGCAATCATCAACGGTTGGGAGAATGAACAAGTTCAGAAATCTAGTTCATGGATGAAGAAAGTTGAGGTAAGTTTATTGATCTTTGAATGGGTTTACGTACATGGGTATTGTGTCTACAAGGTACAAGTCTTAAAGCAAAACGTGCAAGTGTGTAGAATAAGATACAATATAGTTCCAAAAGTTTGGGATACAATAACTAATTAGATATAATAACAATTAAAATAGTCAAAGAACTTCATATAATTAAGTTTTTTTAGATCATTTGACACTAATATGATGATTGAAAGAAGTAATTAGTTATTGTAATCACTTTGGTGGTTTTTAGTATTTTTTTCTTATAATGCTTAGATATAACATAAACTCACATTATGTAGAGGAAACTAGAGGCAAAACGCGCACATGCAATGGAGAAGATGGAAAATCAGATAGCAAAGGCTCGTAGGAAAGCAGAAGAAAGAAGAGCTACATCAGAGGCCAAGAGAGGGACCAAAGTGGCGAGGGTCATGGAAGTGGCTAACTTGATGAGAGTCGTTGGTCGAGCTCCTGCCAAGCGATCCTTCTTTTAAGCTCTATCATATTGTTATTACACGATACGATTTGTGTTTGAATAATAAGCACCCGATTGATGTAGAGGTTCCTTGGTTTCAAAATGCTAGCCTTTGGGTGCAGTGTGTGTTTTGAAACACAACATGAGTGATGAGTATATAAGGCAAATTAAAAGGTTTGTGAGAGTATTTTTTTTACATTATCTAGTTTTACCATAAGGCTAGATCCTTTTGTTACAATAAAATTAACACATATTTTATTAGAGTTTTATATTGCTATCAACTTACAAAGTACTTGCTTTGGTTTTCTTTTAACAACGAGAGATTTGAAAAAAACAAAATCAGACTAGTAAGTAAGAGCTGAACAAACATACCAAAGCTTACATGCACAAGTCAAAAATTGAATTTACACAACTCCTCTTACGTGAGAGATAACAAATTCATTCTATTCTTGATCCATAGAAATCTAAGGTTTTTAATATCCTCCAATAATCCTTCTAGTAGTTGTTTGAAAAGACAACTTCATGCGTCGCTACATAGCATGAGGTTAGAAGGTGGCAAGCAGTTTCAGGCATTCAAGGGGAAAATGACACCGTACCGAGCTAATGACTGCCTTTCTTAGGTGAAGGGATTGTAATGTGGGAATCGATTCATTTACAAAAATGTCTGTAGTAAGTCTATCAAGTTAAATTCATATTTTTGCTTTGTCCTAAATGGTACATGTACTCGCTTATTACCGGTACATGTACTCGCTACTTTGTCACATCAGTTATGTTATAACATTTAATAAGGTATTAACATGGTTTAAACATGATTCCTCTTACAGATCGCAACATCAATTGACCAAGTTTTAGAAACCAATAATACTTTTATATCACCACAAAAGATAAAATACCACTAATACATATAGATATTTCTCTTTTATGGGTTTATGTGATATTATTTGTGTATTGTTAAATAGTAAAGATAGTCAGATACATGAAAAAGTAGCCACCGCACAAGTCAGATAGATGAACAAGCAGCGACCGTACAAGTCTTGTTTGCGTGTGTATATTGATTTTCGATAGCTTTTATTGATGTGTGAACAAAGATTATACACACAAGGTAGTACTCTTATTGTGAACTTTTTTAACCCCAACCGATTTGACCATGGTTTCAAATAACAGAATTCAAACATAATTAAGCATATCACATGCAGAAGTTACAACTTTGTGATTTTCTTAGCTATGACAAATAACTTTATTTTTCTACCATTGCAAAATAGTTTAACCAAAGAATGCCAAAAGTCCAGAATTCATATTTTGCACCACCTACAAATTATCGAAAGTAAATGTTGACATAGTAATCAATCATATAAAAAACACATGCCTGGAGCTTGGCTTAACTCAAGCTTTGCACAGGGTTTTGAGAGGGTCCAGAACCATCATCAAACAAGACACCAAAAAAATGTGAAAGTGGGCAATATAAAAATGCATTAAAGGTTGTGAAAAATACAAAAGATAAAAATAAAACACAACTCTGTCAAATAATTTCAAAATTGCAAAGATATTAATATCCTACATGAAATGAAACTATTACACAACCAAAAGACATTCTTACCCATCCAACATAGAACACCCTGATGCCTAAGAATCAGCGATGGTGACCTCAACTTCAACACCAGGTTCAATGGTGATGGATGTAATTTGCTTCACAACATCTGGTGAGCTGAAAAGATCAATAACACGCTTGTGAACACGAAGCTCGAATCTGTCCCATGTGTTTGTACCTGTAGAAAAGTAAATAAAAATTCAATTCAATTCATGATCACCAATAAGCACGCACATTGACTTAAAAATGTATGTGTATGGTGGAGGATGCACGGCATGATATGTTCATAGATAGTTCAAAGTGATTTTGAAAGACAAAGCAAAAAACCAATGGTGTTGCTCTAGCATAAGTTACAAAAGTTGCAGGTGTGGATTTCAGACTCGATAGAAAACCTAACACAAAATTTGACACTTGGGTTTGGTCTAAACAAGTAAACCTCCGATAAACTTGCGATGTTGGTTTAGAAAACTTTTTATAAGTATGCGATGTTAAACCTTAAAGTCTTAAACAGATTGTGTATGTTATGTCAGAAACTTAAAAAATTAAAATATAAATGATTAGGAAGATCTTTAGTTTAAATGTGTTTTTGAGTGTAAATTTGTAACTTTATATGTGCAAAATAAAACTAAAAAATAAAGCTTTGGGGTTAAACACATATTGTACATTCAAACACGTGAGTACACAAGTGATCCTGCCACAATATCCAGGTTCCTTTTATGTTCTAGTTTGGGTTACTATACAACTTTCATGTTGGTGTAAGGTTTAATCCACCTTTAACAACCCTATAAAATAATAATTGTGCCTGTCGAATTATATCATAGTTTCTAATCTGCCAAAAGAAATTGACAATTTAATACCTTCACCACAAGGAGACTTCCTGGTTGTGATGTGAAGAACCTTAGTTGGCATTCTAACTGGTCCCTTGACCCTCAACTTCTTGTCCTTGGCTCCACGAACCAAATCAGCACACACTATGGTAAAAATTATCCAAAAAGACAATTAAATAAGCTAAACAGTTATATAACATTCGAATACAATGGACATGAAATAAAAAACTACTTTCACGCGTTCAGCATTTAGCTAATAGTGCTAAACTAAAGAATTGATGCTCTATAAACGAACTAAATCATTAACAGACACAGTAACTAAGTGAACATGGATACCTTTCTCAAGATTCTTAACATTCTTGGAAGAAAGAGTGATCCTAATCTTGTGAATCTGTTCCAGGGGCTCTTCTAGCCCTGTCTTTGTTGGTTTCATTGCTGCGTAAGCCATCTTGTTTCTGCTAAACGCAAAATTTAACAATGATTTAAACCAATCTAAGATCAACACAATAATTAAGCTCCAAGCTAAACAACAATGCAGTATTAAAGAGTAGTACATGAAAAATAAATTGAACTAAACAACAATGCAGTATTTAATAGTACATGCAACATAATTTGAACTAAACAACAATTAAACATTGTAACAGCTATGAAATCGTTCTGATTCAAATCTTAATAAATAAGCAAAAACTGAAAGTGCTATGTCTACAAAAATGACCTAATCTCCATGAAATCACAAAATCTGATAACATTAAAAATGTCGTTTAATCATAAACTAAACAGTTCACAGTTATGAAATCGATTCATGTACCAATAAGCAACGATCAATCATTGTAGCAGCTACAAAATCGATCTAGGTGTCAATATAAACAACAATCAAACATTGTAACAGCTATGAAATCGTTTCAGATTCAAATCTACCAAATTCTAGATTTATTCATAGTAAAAATCGCTTCCAATCTTATCACATCAATTATACAAAAAATTAAAGTAAAATCTTAAAAAACAAGCAAAACAACGAATCTACAGTGTCTACAAAACAACCTAATCTCCATGAAATCACAAAATCAAATAGAATCTACAGGTATAACCACCAAAATGCTTCGCAATCTCGCAGACCTAATAGCGAACTGAATTAAACGTAACAAACACAAAAACACATGTGACAGAGCTGTCATGAGCTTAGATAAACGGCCGGAGAACTGACCGGTGGAGATTAGGGGAATATTCAGGTGAAGAGGACGGCGGCTCTGCCTTCGTTAACACTTGTTGTTAAAGCAGACGGAGACGAAATTGAAACCCTAGAAGAATTTATAACCCTAAATCTTACAGAAGCTTTTGGATATAAAGTTGAGGCCCATCTAGAACAGGGTCATCAGTCATGTACTCATGCTGATGTTGAAGGACTTATTTTGAGCCCAACTATGTACAACTATGGGCCCAGTTAGAAAACATTAGGGCTTATGAAAGATATTATATGTTTTTTAGTGAGTTAGTAATTTCTAATCTATTTTAGTTAGCCATTTGTATATTATTTAATTCTTTTTTAAATAAATATATAATTATTTTTTTTAACAACAACAGTCGATCACCTAACATGTCACTTAAGAGGGGAAGCGTATATCAAATGCACCACATAAATTTTTAAATTTGGGAGGAACCCATAAACTATGATAAAACTAATAAACAGATTTAAGATTAAATTCTTGACCTTAAATGCTATGTTCTCTATTCCTTATCCTCCATGCTATTTGACCAAATGACCAATGACATATAAATACTTTTATAACAATCATTTTCTTTGATTTTTTATTAGTTTTTAATAAGTATTTTTATTTATTTTTTGTTGATTATTTTTTCTTTGTTTTTTTATGTTTTTCTTATTTACTTATATTTACTCGTGTATATTTTACCTAATTTTAGGTTATGTCAGTTAATATTGTGATACGCTTGCGGCGAGTGTATTTTCATTTATGTTACAAAGCGCGGGTAATTATTCACTAGTTAATTTATTATTTTACGCTGTCAAGTTTATACATATAAATTATTGTTCTAAAATGAAGTTTTGGAAAAATATTACTGTATATTTATGACCCAATATTTGGTTATAAGATATGTTTTCCATGCTTTAATACGTCGAAAGAATAACCTGTCACAAAGTTGAAACAATTGACATAAAGAAAGTTTATATTCACTTGTCTTCTGCTTTTGAAAAGCATCTCATTAGAAATAAATAATTACAAATAATAATCTTACATATAAGTAAAGGAAGATACTTGATATTGACTATCGAGCACAATCATATTTAGTTGAAGCAGATTAAACATTTAGGTATATATTTTATTATTTTATATGTTATGTCTTTATTTAAAACACTACCAAACACACAAGCATGTATGTATGCACATGCTAGGTTATATATATGATGTGTAAATTGATATTTATACTAGGTTAGACCTTGTGCTGAAAAAATAATATTTTAGATAAATAATAACAAAAAGTTAGGAATTATAAATATTATTTTGAGATAATATGTTATTGTAATTACGTATAAGCAATATCTCTAAGTAATGAAACGATGATATCGTATTTTATTGTTTTATTTGTATTACGTTTCGTATGCATAGTTCTACGTTTGTATGTCTACTTTTTGATTAGTTTTATTTTTTTTGTTTTTTATTTGATTTTTTATACGAATTTTTTTGGTGTTGGTGGTCACTGGCGGTGGTATGTAATTGATGCTATTTGTCACGTTTTTACGCCTCCCACTGCAAAGCAGGTTGCTTAATACTAGTATCAAGTTGAATAACAAATGAAAAAGTATTTAAAATAAATTCACAGTACAATGATTTATATAATGATTACTATTTTTGATAACTTTTTGAATGAAACAACTGAGGTTCTTGATCATTTAACCGATCAAAAGTATATATTGGTAAAGCTATCTACTTAGTTCTCTTATAGTTTAACATTATATTTATAATATATATAATGCTAGTTTTAGTAAACTCGTGTGTTACATGGATTGAATATATAAAATATTACATAGAATAAAAATTTATTAATTACAAAAGAATATTGTGAGATATGATACGATTGAAATTACGTATAAGTAAAACTATAAGTAATAAAAAAATAATATCAATTTAATAATCCATGTATTACACATATTAAATAAATAAAATATTAAATATGATAAAAAAAATTAATTATAAAATGATATTGTAAGATAAGTTATAATTAAAATTATTTATTAGTAAGGATATAAGTAATAAAACAATGATATTAATTTTTTAAACTTTTTTGTTTAAAAAAATAAACATTTTGTTTCAAAATAAATCATTTTAAAAGAATTAATTATTATACTACCAATTAATAAAAACAATGTTTTTAAAAATTTTGATGTATAAATAAGTTTCTTATTTTATAAAATTAATTTTTTATAAATAATATTAATAAAAAGATTCTGGTTATTTATTAAAAAGAATTTTTAGCTTATAAAAAATTAAATAATATTATCAGTAATTATATTAACTTTTAAATAGGAGAAAGATCCGAAAAATATTTAATAAGTAATAATATGGTGGTGTCACTTGTTTCCCTCGTTTACTATTTTATTTTATTATAGTAGATATGTTACACCAATGGATTATAGTGCTCTTATTAAAATTTAATAATTGAAAAACTTGACGTTACGCCTTTTTGTAAATTATGAAAGCGTTAATGAAAGCTATTATGTCATAAGTTTCAAAATAATTTTTTCTAAAGTCTCAATCTAATTATATACTATTGATTAGAGAATGGAAGGAATAGTAATCCTCCTTAGTTTTGTGTTTTGAACACAATATTTATCCGATTTTACATTATAGTCCTCGTCACCTTTTTATATAGATGGGAAATCCTAAAGACAAACATATGAGAGAGAAAGAGTCCAACCAATATTTGGTGGTGCCTGTGGCTACTCTTCGTTGACGTCTCCCAGCCCACCGTGGGTTGCAACCATTTTCTTTCTTTGTAAACCCAATAAGAAAGAGAGATATAGAGAGGGGAAGGAATGTTGATTCGGAGAGAGAGAGAGAGACCGAGATAAAGATTGGCAGAGAGGAATGCGCCATCGTCGTCAACCTCATTGATGCTTTCGTCGGGTCGTCCGACGGTAGGGTTTATCGATTTCGGGTTGGTTTTCGTGGATGCTTCAGGTTTTTTTTTTTATGCCGATTTTATGTGTATCAGCATGTTTTCCCATTTATGTTATTGGTTGTATAGTTTACAAAGAGAAGGCGTTTTGTTTATGGTAGTGAATGTAATGTGATGTTTGATGGTTAACACTTTGAATGCTTGCCGTTGTTATGGGTAAGTTACTTCCATTGCATATTCGATGTTGTTTGTTCGATGATATGATCTGTTTTTTGTTGACAGTGTTGCTCCGGTGGTGTCAAATTTTTAGAAGATATAGACGAAAATGATGATGGGGAGACCAAAGACGAGAAAATTGGCTTGGATGAAATGCATTTTGAAGATGATACAGAAGCTGAAGATGAGGCGATATCTCTTTTCATTTGGTTTCTTTTATGTAACACATCTAATATGATTTCCTATTAATGTTGGTAATATTTTGTATTATGTGATACAAGTACATGAGTTTAGGGTGTTTTCTTTATAGCTTTAGTACACAATTAGTTGTAGTTCAAAGATTCAATTGCATGTTTTTAGTTGAATCTTTGATTGAGGTCAGCTTTTGATTTTATAAAAACAATTAAGGTTTAGGGTTTAGAGTTTAATGTTTAGGTCAATGGTGTCGGGCTTTCGTTCACTTGCAACGTCACCGACTCGGATATGACGATGAGACCCATTTGTTCACAATGGATTGTTGCTTCTGAGCCTTTTAATTCAATACATATTTTATAATGCTATTCATAAGTTCCTAGCACTTTCGTATATGATAGTAAGAAAACAATAACCAGATAAATGTGCGTTTATCTGGCCTCGGTTTAAACTGTTTGTCATGAGCGCAACGCACGCACGGGGTCAACACTAGTTTTGCTATAATAAAAACACCAAACTTGTTAAATATACACTAGAAGTTTCAAACTAATTTTAGTAATTAAAAAGTCTAAAATACATGTGCCTTTGAAAAAGATGTAAAATAATTAGTTGTTACTTTTTAAGTTTGTTAAAAGAAGATGATATACATTTTATACATAAATAGTAAAGGTCACTTTATCAAATTTTTATTGGTCTAAAAACCAACAAATGATTGTATAACCTTTTTCACAAATATATTGTTGTTGAACAACTTTATAAACTTTAACATATTAACCCGGTGTTTACTGTTTATTTAATCTTTTTAGATAATTTAAAAACCCTTATAACAAATCTAGATTAAAAAGCTCTTTCATGTAAAGTGAAAAAAATATGTTAGTTTTTTAAATAATATTTTCCATCGTAGCGTTATATAAAAACTACAAAATAACATCATATTATATAACATTCACATAATACAGTTATCTTATCTTGTTTATTTGAAAATTTAATTAGGTACACGAATAATCCCGAAACTATTAAAGAAAGAAAAGGAAAAGAAAAAAAAAAAAAAATACACAATCCCGCTTTTATTGGGTAGGCGTTTCTTTCAACAAAATAAAAGGAGGGCATTATGTATGGGGTAGAACACAACACTACCCCTATAGTTTTAGAGATATAACGTAAACAACCTTTATGCTTTTGAAAAATAAAACAATCTACCCTTTGGGCTTTGATCACCCAATTATAAAAGAGTGTGAATTTCTAACGCAGGTCCGAGATCACTCTAAACGAGAATGAGTAAATTTTGTATCAAACCCATGAAAATATAATTTTGAATATATTATGATAACATGTTTGTTTTATCCATGTTTTGATATAAGCTTTATTTAAAACCAAGTTAGGTCGAATATTATATATTTAAACTTTTTTATTTTTACAACTTACCTTGTTAATAACTTTTAGCAGACATGTTTTATGAAAATCTAATTTATACTGTTACAACATACTTGTTTTTTCTATGTATCAGTGTATATTTTATTTAAAACAACCATGACAAATATACTTTGCAACTTGTTTATTTTTGTATATGTTCACTTAATGATTATTTTCACAACAACATAATGGTTTCATAAATTCTATATTCAATGCAAAATTTATTTAAACTTGAGCTATCGCAACGCATGAACGTAACTAACAAGAAGTTTTGATCCCATTGAAAAGCATTCACATCAGGTTCTCCATCTTTACTTATATTTCTAAATTATAAGAAAAAAATGAAAAAAAAACCTGCAATTTTACTGTAGTTGTCATGTCTTCATCTTCATCTCTTAAATTTTCAAAAGAAACCATAACTATTCCTCATATTTAAAGGTCGCCATCCATCCTCGTATTTATTATTTTATTATTATCATTAATGGTTGTAAGTGGAAGAAAGAAAAAAAATACTAACATACATAATTAAATATAATTTAATTAAATTAAGAATATAT
Source organism: Flaveria robusta (assembly GCA_025506415.1). NCBI lineage: Eukaryota > Viridiplantae > Streptophyta > Magnoliopsida > Asterales > Asteraceae > Flaveria > Flaveria robusta. Next base: position 42,641 of record JACCIZ010000293.1, read on the forward strand.
ATGAGAAAGCTGATCACTGAGACTTATGAAAAATAACTAAAGTTTTTAATAGATAATAATTTTTTGTTAGTTATGAGAGATTGGGATGGAAAAACTACGTGAATGTGAATGCTCTAAAATATTTTATATTCAAAGACCAGAGAGGGACTTTAATGTCAAATTTTCAACTAAAGAGAAAAAAGTATTCATTTTATCAAAGTTGTAACCTCTATATGAAACTTTATCTTCCATTGTAATAATTTATTTCAGTTGAAGAAGAGGGCATCGAAAATGGCGAAAATGCAAGCACAAGCTCTTCACTTTCGATTATTATTTCACAAATCATACTTTTAAAGTTTTAATTCTATCAATACTCTCTCATTTCCTTCGATTTCAAGATCTGAAAACCCCCAATATCTCCGACGATCAACCAAAGCATAATCTCCGGTAAGTTCGTACTCTTTCCGGCGAACTGATTGTAGTCTGTTTACTGGTTTAAACCCTCCGATCTTCGTCTTTCTGAATACCCTTTTGAAATCTGTATGTATATGTATGCGTCCGTACACGCACTAAAGCACGTAGTTACTGTTTTCTGATGCTGTTTATTCGACAGTTTTGCGGTTTATTGAACACCCTTTTGGTTTGTTTTAGTGAAAGTTTCTTCTTTTTGATCGGTTGAGGAATGAGAGTTTTGTGGTTTGATTGATATGAAATGGCATTGATGAAGCATGTTTGTTGTTTTTAGAGCAGGAAAAGTACAACTTGATAAGCGTGTGGTACTACACATTTCCGATGTTCGATTTTTGGGGTTGTGTTCATCATCTTTGAAGGTTTGGGGGTTTGTTTGAAAGAGTTGATTATTCTTAATTTCTGAATGAAGATTTAGCTTTTCATTTCAATTTTGACTTTTTGGTCAGCTTTCTTGAATATCCATTGGTGTTTCTTCATGCAATCTTGATGATAAGTAACCAAAAACCTGAGATTGAGAGACTGTTCTATATGGGATTAAAATTGGTTCTTTGAAAGAAGCCATTGTTCTCAGTTTCTGAATGAAGATTTAGTTTTTCATTTCAAATTTGACTTTTTGTCAACTTTCTTGATTATCCATTGGTGTTTCCATGCAATCTTGATAATAAATAACAAAAAATCAGGGATCCAGAAGATTATATTTTTATGGGGTTGTCTTCTTTAGAAGAACTGATTGATTTCATATTCTGAATAAAGATTTAGCTTTTCATTCCAATTTTGACTTTTTGTCAACTTTCTTGAATAACTAGTGCTGGTTCCATGCACTCTTGATAATTAAATAAGTATATAACCATATAACCAGGGTCTAGAAGACTCTATTTTATATGGGTTGGTTTTTTTGGAAGAACCACTGTTCTCAATTTCTGAATGAAGTTTTAGTTTCTCATTTCAATTTTAACTTTTTGTCAACTTTCTTGAATACCCATTGTTGTTTCCATGCAATCTTGATGATAAAAACAACCAAAAATTAGATTATTTTCCTGCAGTATACAAGTTTGGTGATTATTTTCCTTATGTAATAGGAATTGTTGCTTAAAAAATAACCAAAAATAAGGGATTGAAAAGACTGTTATTTATTATTATTATTATTTTTTTTTCAAATTGAAGAAAATAAGATACACCCGATTGAATTTGCTACATGATTGTTTTGTTTTTATGGAAAAATTTGATGGGTTGTTTGGTGATGAATCACTCTATTCTGAATACTAACAAATTTGTCTTCATTCTATATCAAAGGCATATTATCATCTACCCATGGCCCCAACTTATTTTTGTCTATTATAGTCAAGAGTTTAGTTTTTCATCTTGTCTGCATCTTCAATTATATATATTATAGTAGTTATCACTCTGCGATTTCACCTTTTCATTTAACCCTTTCCCTAATTTGCTTTCTTGGTATCTTCAATGTGTTTAAATAGATCAAGAATCTTTTTGTATGGCGTATGCGCGTGTGCATTGGCTCATGTGTGTGTAATGTGTAATGTGTAATTGTAATCAGTAAGCTTGGATAGGGTCATTTTGATTGCTTTGAATATGGAGGGGTGTTTGGATGTGTGTTTTTATGCTTTTTATACTTCTATTACAACTTGAAGTTTTAAAAGTAGGTGTTTTTAATAGATTTAAGATTACAAGTTCATCTTATGGTGAAATGAGTTCTTTTCAATAAGATAATTATCTCTCGTTTAAGCAATCCCAAACACCCCTAATCATAAAATTAGATAGGGGTAATCTCACTTATATTCACAATCATAAGTTCAATTCACACCCAAAGTTCCAAACACCCCTAAAATGATACTGATTTGTGGGCTTCTTATAAAGTTTTGATCTTTAATCTTGTTTTCTACCTTTATTGCATCTTAATGTTTTATAATTAGGGTTTTTTGGTGGATTCAGGATTACAAGATCATCTTATGATAAAATGTGCTCTTTTCTATTAGATGGTTATCTACCATTTAAGCAATCCCAAATGCCCTTAATCATGAAACTGGATTGTTAAAATTTCACTTCTATTTACAATAATAAGTTTGTCACACCCTAATATTATATTCCTTTGTGGCTTTCTCATAAAGTTTGAATCTTTATTCTTGTTTTTTTGTTTCTTTTTCTCTAACAGATCGGAATCATGGGCTAGGTAGTTTGTTTACTGTTTGACTGTTGATCATCACACTTCTTGATAAATTAGCCAACATGAGCCAATTGAGTGTTGAAACAGAAGATACTTTTGCTACTTTACTTGAACTTGCTGCAAATAATGACATTGAAGGGTTCAAAAAATCAATCGAAACTGACCCGTCTGTTGTTGATGAAGTTGGACTGTGGTATGGGCGTCAAAAAGGGTCAAAACAAATGGTTCTTGAACACCGAACACCGTTGATGGTGGCTGCAATGTACGGAAGCACTGATGTTTTGAAATTAATTCTTTCTCTATCAAAAGCTGATGTGAATCAGTCATGTGGTGTTGACAAAACCACTGCACTTCATTGTGCTGCTTCTGGTGGATCTTTAAACGCTGTTGAAATCGTTAAACTGTTACTGCTCGCGGGTGCTGACAGGAATTTGATAGATGTTAATGGGCTTCGACCCGAGGATGTGATTGTTGTTTCACCAAAGTTTCCAGATATGAAAAAGACACTAGAGGAACTTCTTGGTGTTGATGGTGAAATTACCATTCCGCCCTTGTCAGAACCGGAGCCTGACCCGGAAGCAGATTTGGTATGTTCTTTAAAGGCGTTGACTTTTAGCGACCCGAAACGTGAGTATCCGATTGACCCATCTTTGCCTGATATCAAGAATAGTATTTACTCGACTGATGAATTCAGGATGTACTCGTTTAAGGTCCGGCCCTGTTCACGGGCATACTCTCATGACTGGACCGAATGCCCGTTTGTTCACCCGGGAGAAAATGCCCGTAGACGGGACCCACGAAAATACCATTATAGTTGTGTACCGTGTCCTGATTTCAGAAAAGGCACTTGTCGAAGAGGTGATATGTGCGAGTATGCTCACGGGGTTTTCGAGTGTTGGTTGCACCCGGCCCAGTACCGGACCCGTCTCTGTAAAGATGGTCAGGGTTGTAACCGACGGGTCTGTTTCTTTGCTCATGCACAAGAGGAGCTTCGGCCGTTGTTTGTCTCAACGGGCTCTGCAGTCCCCTCACCTCGGTCTAGCTCCGGCCCGAGTGCTTTAGATTTTGCTGCAGCCATGAGCATGATGCCGGGTCCTGGCCCGAGCCCGTCTTTCACGCCACCTATGTCTCCAAATGCCAATGGCAATTGGGCTCCGAGCATCCCGTCTTTGCATTTACCAGGAAGTAACCTTCAATCGAGTCGATTAAGATCGTCTCTAAACGCTAGAGATATAGATCAAGAACTGAATATGCAGCTTTTGAATGAACTGAACAGACAACAAAGGGCGATTTTAACACCATCAAAGCTCGATGACATATTTGCAGCCGAGTGTTCGTCTCCAAGGTTCTCTGATCAATCGGTTTTTTCACCGAGACATGGTTCATCGGTTTTCAATCAGTTTCAGCAACAACAGAGCATGTTGTCACCAATCAACACAAACTTTTCACCAAAAGGTACTGTCTTTTCGGTTCAATCTCCCGGGAGAATGTCTCCCAGAAGCGTTGACCCGATTTCACCCATGAGTTCTCGGGTTTCCATGCTGGCACGCGAGAATCAGCAGCAGTTTAGGAGTCTGAGTTCACGGGAGCTCGGGTCAAGATCCGGTGGTGTTACGGGTTTGGGCGTTGACCCGTGGTCAACGTGGGGCTCGGGTAATGAGAAAGCTGACTGGGGTGTTGATATCAGTTCTGATGAATTTGGTAAGCTTAGAAGATCATCATCTTTTGAAAATGGTGGGAGTAATGTTGAAGAGCCTGATCTGTCATGGGTTCAATCTCTTGTTAAAGAACCGCCACCGGAAAAGATGGCGCCTCATGGCGGCTCTGGTGGTGGCGCTGGCGGCGAGAGATCAAACACGCAGATCGAACAATTCGATCAATCTGCGTGGATTGAGCAAATGCAGCTTGATCATCTTGTTGCTCAACAAAATTGAAATCATAGTAAGGAGGTAAATAACAAAGATTTTGATTTTTGGGGATGAAATTGGCAACAGAATGGAGGAAGAAACAAGATTCTCTTAAATTATATTTAATTTAGTTATAATACAAGCAATTAATTAGGAAATTTTCAAAAAGAAGCTTACAAGTATTAATTATTAATGTTTATTGACAGTAAAGTTGCATCCTTGTTCTTGTTCTTGAGAGATGCAAGGTGTTGATGTAATCATATCTAGCGCAGATCTCATAGTGTTTTGGTGAGGATGACGACGATGATGATGATGATAACTAATGTAGCAATGATTTGGATTAATATTATGATTTTGTCCAACTATTATTATATATAAATCACATTATGCAGCAGGTTTGATCTTCTTGTGTGAGATTTTGGATCCAAATTTCATGTTTATGGGATTTAGTCATAGCAATATCTTCTAATTGGGTGTTAGAAACTTGAATTCGACTCGAAAACTAAAAGGCATCATATTCAGGTCGGTATTAGTTTGGGTATGAGACGGTGTATGAGATTAGTTTTAAACATTTTTGCGGGTTTGAATATGGTAGTAGACGTCCCGGTGTGATTGCCTTAACATGTTATGGATTGTAGTGTTAAATAAGCAATTTTGAAACTCATTATTTAAACCTCAATTAATCATATAATTTTAATCAATTTATTACATTAATTAAACATTTATTATAAACACCCTTAAGTATTTGGTTTCATCTTATGATTATTTAAGATCAAAATAATCATAACCATTTGTTCTAAAGTGCTAAAAGATTATGGTTTTAGATTTTGACTTAATTTAAGATTCTCTATTTCATATCAATCAACTTTTAAATTTTTTATTTATGGCCATAATTAATTTTTTATTTGCTCAGATTGGAATGGGATTATGGTTAAATTAGTGGGTTATTGACTCAAGAACATAGAATATGTGATTTGGGGTTCTTAAATCTTTAAAGGTAGATTTGGGATGGTGAGTTATGGGATTATGTGGATGGGAACCTGCCATTTGTTGTGATTCTATTCTATGACACAAAGGTTCATCTTTTTGTTTTATTTTTTCAATATATTTTAAATAAATATTTGTGGAGATGAGATGAGATGCTTGATGATAACTCTTTTTATTGCCTAGGAATAATGAATCTTGATAATTTACAAGAGATTAGATTAGATGAGATGAGGCCCTGGGCATTTGTCCAATTTTATTCTTTATAAATTATAAATAGTGGCTTATTCTTTTCCCACATGCTTAACATTATCAAAAGAATAAAAGCTCAAAAGGAATTTAAAAATTACTCCTCTAGTTTAAGAGACAAAATGTAAAATTTTGAATTAACAATCTAATCTACTATAATTCTTTATTATTATGCATCATGAAAATTAAACACTAACCTCTCAGAAATATTATATTTTAAGTACCTCGATACAGTTAAATGAAAGACTTTTTAGGAGAAATTGAATTTGTTTAATTAATTTAGATTAACTAAAGATAAATCTAGAAGATAAGTTAAAGATGGTATGAATGAATAATTATATTTTTTTGTATTGAACTTTATAAAATCATGTATCAATTTTTATACATGGAGTATTCAAAAAACACTGCATGAACATACGTATTAGCACCAGAATGTTTTACTTAAGTTTTTTTTTTTTTTTCTAAACTAAAATTAGTGTTTTTAGAACTAGAACAGACGGACAGATTGGACCGTGAATCAATCATAGAAGTAGTTCAATCATTCCTCTTTGAACCAATTGGTTAATGATGGTGAACTAGGTTATCCAAACTAAAGGGTTAGAGGAAGACACCATAACCAAAACATCATATGTATGTGTTGTTTGAACACTTATCATTAAACGACACGAGAATTAAATGACATGAGGATGTTTTCATGTGATCAATACTACATGAGTGAAGTCTGTAAACCAGATATGATAAATGAAGAAAGCATGACACCTCTTATAGAGATAAACATGCTATCGTTAGGACTAGCCCTTAGCCACAAACGTTTCATGATATACTTTCAAGAACACTCAACATAAATAATATGAAGTACTTATTTTGATTAACATCTTTATAACTCACTCTATCATTTAGGAGATGGTTGATAAGCCTTTATAGATACGAGTGACCAATCATTTTTATCTCACATCTATGAATACCAACAGTTACAAGGGTGACATGGTAACCAATTTTAAAATTAAGTAAACTAAAAAAAATAACTTTAAATTATTTCTCTCATCATGTATATTCCAATCCTCTATATCATCTCGATTTAGAACAAGCTCTTAAATCATCAAAAACCTTTTAAATAAAAACTTACATCCCCTCATACAATACTAATTTATCTCTAAATTTTTTAAAACTAAAATTAAAACATAAACAAGATGCCTATAAATTTAATTCATAAAAAAGAACCTAAATCCATATAAAGTAACCAAGAACACCAAGAGTTTAGGAGAAATTGTGGAAGCGACGACAAAAAATACATGATTAATTGAACATAAAATCTTAAAACATAATAGCTTTCCTCGTTCATCACCCTCCATCCCCAATGTAGCTCCACCCCCTATGTAGCTCCACCCCCAAAGCACCTACATGGAAACTGCTATCTCCCACTGCCTCCACACCAGGGTGCGACGACGAGACCCCACCCCCCACCGGTTCTAGAACCGCACATGACTACCCAACCCGTACCCGAAAACTAACATCAAGAGAAACCGCTTCTAACCCGGAAAAAGCAGACCGGTTTCAAACCAGAATCAAATCGGCAATAACCGCTCAAACAAAAAAAAACATTGGTCAACAACCCGAACAAACCACAACTGATTTTAACACAAACTAGTTTTGACTTGAAACTAACACCTTGAACCGGAACCGGAACCGGTTCAAGTGACAAACCGATTTGTATCCCTGTGACAACAATGACAGAAATTACAAATTACAAAATACAAATAACTATTTACGAACAAATGATCAAGACCATCCACGTGGCTACAATCTACGTCCCCAACACCACCCTCGCATCGAACAAACCCACCCACAACCAATCAACTTCTTCTTGTTCCTCTGGATCTCCCCATCGCTCAAAAACCACCAAAATTAATGCTGCAACTATTCTTCGCCGTCGCCTTCTCGGCGGTGCCGTTGACGCTCTACATACCGCCGATCAGAAGCCTCAGCCTCTTCGCCGGATCCTTCCAGCAGCTCCTCCGTCACATCACCCTCTATGTCCTCCACATCTGCCCTCGCATACACCTAGCCTTCTCTCGCATCGTCTCTCCCATTCTCCGATCTCAATCACGCAACAGGTAACAATCCAACACATTACGCACACACTCCGTTATTCTGTAATCTCCTACATTCCCACTTGATTCAATCCTTCAAGTGCTGTTTGATATTGTTTTTGTACTGTTTTGTGAATTGTGTGTACGATTATGTATACGGAAGAACGAATAAGTGATCGGAGTAGGTTTGTTGATTCCTTGTGAATTCCGCCTGCGCAAGCGTTATACGAATGTTAATGAATTTAAATGAGAATTTATACAAAAAGTGTACGGATTGTTGACTTATTGTTAGTTTCTGATGATCGATGTCGTTTTTGTTAGGCTATGGATTGAATTTGGATTAGATTAACTGCTAACATGCATTTAGCTTCTCGATTTCTTCTTCGATTAGTGATGAATGATATCGTTTTTGTTAGGTTGCGGATTGAATTTAGATGAGATTAACTGTTAAACATACAGATAGCTAGTACTTTTCTTCTTCCATTAGTTTCTGATGACTGATCGCTAGGGTGTGTTTTAGATAATGATATAGCACTAAGCTTGTGAATCATGTTACAATAGTACCAAATTTTGGAACAATACTGTTTGTAAACACACTCCGTTGTTCTGTCATCTGTATCATTAGATCGAAGTTGATTCAATCATTCAAGTGCTGTTTGATATTGTTTTTGTACTGTTTTGTGAATTGCATGTACGAGTATGTATATGGAAGAACGAATAAGTGGTCGGAGTAGGTTTGCTGATTCAGTGTGAATTCTCCAGCGCGAGGGTTGTACGAATGCTAATGAATTTAGATGAAAATTTATATGGGAAGTGTATTGATTATTGTTGGTTTCTGATGATCGATGTCGTTTTTGTTAGGTTATGGATTGAAATTTAGATGAGATTGACTGTTAGCACACACATAGGTTGTAGATTTTTCTTGGGTTAGGTTATGATGATCAACAGCTAGAGTTTGATTTAGATGATAATATAGCCCTGAAAGTTGTGAATCGTATTACAATCAAGCTTTCCCCAGCCCCTCCTCATCAATGGACGTATACGAAGGTAATACCTAATTTTGGAACAATAATGTCTGTAAATAGCGACTAAAATGATTCCTAGTGATCGAACTTGTTAGGAAGCTCTAAAAACCCTGATAACAACTTTACATATATCCTCTTTTGAACTTGTGAATTTACATATTTGCCTCAAATCATGCTTGAAGAAAATTGTACATTTTATGTTGAAAACTTGTGTTTTGGGAAAATATCTAATTTTACAAGTTAAGAAGAGGATATATGTTATTCAGGATCCAGGCTAGCAGACATGACCCTAATACATGATCACTTGATTTGCATTCTAGAGCACATAAGTTACAAAAGCAGTGGTTGCATTAACATAAATACCTCTACATGCTAAATTAGGAGCTAATGGGATTCTATTTTGGAGCATTCTTCAAATGGAACAACATACCTTGAGAGGAACCCAGTTAATCCATGTGAAGCTTTGTGATGCACACAACTGCATCTAGTTTGACTGCATCATCAACCTCATTGACCTAACCGAAAATAGAGTCATATATCCAGTCATCCTCCTCGTATGGAGCTTTATGTCCTCCTATCATACAATCAAAATCTTCCGCTTCAGCTTGTTCATTTCAATAAATCTTTTTTTCTTCCATTCCCAGTTCAATTTAATCCTTCAGTTCTCTCCCATGATCATCTTTGGGAAATTGAGTTTCCATTACAAATGGACAAGGGAAGACATCCTTTAGAGCATGCTTGCCATACACCCATCCTTTCAAACAATGTTTTGTTTCTGTTACCAACTTCTCTTCTAAATAACTAGTTTAGTTGAAGTTCCTCCTCCATAGTTCTTGCTCAGTTTCTAATGTTCTATTATATTCAACCATAGTTGTCAATAGCGAATAGCGGTAAATAGCGACAAACCACCTATATGCTATGTAGCGAATAGCGGTAAATAGCGACCGCTATTTCGTGTTTAGCGATTAAGTACATTCAATAGATAAGCATGTTTAGCAATAAAGTAGTAGGAAATCTAAGCAAAGACCTCCAAAATAGCTAAAATACTCGATTACTAATCATCTAAATCTCATATTTACCAAAAAAAATAAAAATAAAAAAGAAAAAGAAAATAAAAATTCCGCTATATACCATATAGCGGCTACTTTCCTATACGCTACGTAGCGCGCAATAGCGACCGCTACGGTCGCTATTGACAACTATGTATTCAACCATCAGGAAGTGGTTTCATTGCTAGCTTCCTGCACCTCACATCCTTTAGCCCATGATTTGTCTTGATACACCCACTCCATAGAGCTGACAATACTTTACCTGGGTTTAAAGACTTTGAACTCCCCACCCTGAGCCCCGTTTTGACTTGTATTCTCATGTTAGTCCACACGATCCAGTGGGGTTTTCTCGTTTCACTGCTCTCTCTCCATAAAAAAGATTTCTTGACTTTTTCTAAACTACGAGTAGCTAGTTATCTTTGGGGCTTTGAACATAGAGTCGACTGACCACAATGCCGATGCTCTAAGCGTTATTATGTTGGAGTCGAGAAAGAAATAAGAGGGTGTTTGGTTCACTAGAATTATATAGAGATGTAATCTGAATTCCTTTTGTAACATGTTTGGTTTGTAGAATTTGCTGGAATAGGAATCTGTGTTTGAACATATAGGTTGGAGAAAGAATGAAATTGAAACTTGAATCAATTATCCCAATTTTATTCAAGTAAATGATTTCAAGCTGTGAATAAGTTAAATCAAATGTGTTGGGATCTCTCAATCTCTCATTTCCTCAACACCTTTGTCACCACCCCTAGCATAGGCCTCGTTGCACAACGTTACCAGCAACAATGTGATCACCACTATCATTATGGACACAATATTTTAACTTGTTTACCAGATTAATGAACTAAATGCATGTTGATGGACTCTTAGACCCTTACTAGAGTTTACACAATGAACGTATTGGATTGGGTTGTTTGTTGGGTTAGGATGAGTTAGATTTGGATTGTTATTGTTAAAAAAGATCATGATGAGTTTAGGTCAAGATGATTTTAGGTTAATGTAGGTTGGATTAACATAGGTTATTTAAAATCAAAGCACCAACTTTAGAATATTTTTTCACAAGGCAACCTGAAGTTGAATATTTATCATATTGTTCCATCAATGAATGTTGGGTAGAAAGACCACAGGCGTGTTTATAAACCGGCCCAATCAAAATTTTGTTGGACGATCTGGCTGGTTTAAAATATTCATATATATTTCATACCCAACCAGACCGTCATGTACAAGTTGATATATATGAATATGTATACATATTACACAAAAGGAGCTCCTTGATTTTCGTTACTAAATCTTCGCGTAGTGTTCATCTGCTAAGATTTTGTTGATTTCTCTAAGGTTGGTTGGATCGAAAACTTCTAAAATTACAACACTTCGTTAACTCTTTATGGTTGAGTTGATTAATTTTGTGGTTTTTTCACCACTTTGAATCATCTTCAAGCCACTTTGGAGGAATGCCATATTGGCCCAACTGAAAGCAGAAAGTTCAAAAGTTGGTGGCCTACTCTCACAATATTATAAAATCAACAAAATTTTAACATCAAACAGAAAGTTAACTATTAGTCTATTACAACAATATAGAATCAATTAGAGCATTCACAATTCATTTTATATATATTTGTAAGTGCGTCCTTTATATTATAAAAAAATGAATATGATTGAAGAATGAATAGTATGTTACTGTTCATCTTTATATTTAGTAAAACACTATTTGTCTTTATATTTTTTAATATTGTTTGAAAGTGGTTGTGAGTTAAAAAAAAAAAAAGAAAATGTAATTATAATTGTATAAAAATATTATGTAATTGAAAAAAAAAAAGAAAAAAATAGTGTTTTTAATGTAATTGCAGAGATGGAGATAAAAGAGTGGAATGTAAATGCTCTTACGGATACTAAAAAAACCAGCTCAAATCATCAAATCTGGACTGTTAAACTATCGACCCGTTTGGTTTACGTATATATAAAATCATCACATTTCGATTTGCTAGAGAATCTTGGCCGAATTGAACAATGAACACCCCTAGAAGACCATGTATAGATTGTTTGTATTTTAAGTTATCAAGTTAAAAGACCAATTCGTTCATAATATTAAGGGGCTGTTTGATTTCACTTACTCAGTCAGAAGGTGCTGACCGGATAAGAGCTTGTTCCAAAACTGATCCAGTAAGTGAAAAAATATACATGGGTCAGTGGTGTCGGACCGGGTCAGACGCGAAATAGTGCAAATCAAACACACTGACCGGCCAAAATGTCTGACCTGGTTAGTGGGTCAGACATTTTGACCGGGTTAGAAGCAAATCAAACAGCCCCTAAGAGTTATTGGATTTTAATAATTACAACTTTCATTTATTGATCGTGATTAATCTCAACTCAAAAAATGTTTATAGACACTCTCAACGTTAAGCTTGTTTCCCTTCAATAATCCTTTACTAATTGATAGTTAACCCTAGTTAGTTTTTTTTTTTTTTTTTAATGAAATGGGGTTAACTTTGAGCTAATTTTCAATTCCGACGCCACCTAGCCTCTGTTAGGTTCACTTTTTGTTGTTTAGCCTCCATGATAACCTGAAATCTAACTACAATGAGTCAAGTGGTTCAAATCAGAAGGTGGAGATTGACGGGTTTTAGGACGCGAAAGTTTCAGATTGACCGACCTGATGGTAGATGTTAATTTTTTTATTAGTGTTTTGGCCACAAAAGCAGTCAACTCTATCAAAAAACTAACGGTGTTAACACTCGGTTAGTAAATGATCGTTGGAGGAAAGTAAATTCAAAGTTGGTAGCGTTTGTAAATATTTCTTGAGTTTGGATTAATCACGGCTAATAAATGAGATTATTAAAATCTAATAACTCTAGTATTAATCTATTTTTTACATATCTAGAACAAATAGAAATCAATGCATAAATTATTTTTATAGGTCCTGACCCATTTTTTTAAAAAAACCCATCCTGATAAATTTAAGCCAAATATTTGAAACCCATCTTGACCCACGAGCTGAGTATTCTTGACCCATCTTGATCCATTTTTCTTTTAAATGTGTTATGTGTCCATAATGACCTAGAAAACATCTAATGGACTTGTTGATGCGGTTTGAGAACAAATGACGCATTTTGTGATTCAAGAAAGCTTACCATTCAAGCACTTTGACCACGGACATTTGGCTCGGCTAATTCTACGAACTCTTCAATTGCGTTACACACATGCAAGTAGTGCTAAACTTAAAAGAGATTGTTTAAAAACGTGAAAAAAGCTAAAAATGAATTAAACCGCTGTTAACTTAATTAGTGATGTTTGGTCGACTTCACACAGTTCACCGGGCTCATACATTTGTGTTACCGTCTATTGGGTAGAATCCAATTCGTGGCAAATGATTAAACCTACGATTGTGTTTGAAATGTTTGATTATCCCAACACTGGTCAAAATATTTTATCTTATTTACAAAGTCATTAAAAATGTATAAAGTAGAAAACAAAATTTTATCAATATCTTTTGATAATGAGTCAAATAATACGTTTGAAATAGAACACTTAAATTAAAATATAAACCAATATGTGACGGGTGACACTCCAAATAGTAAACTCGGGAGGTAGAGCGGGACGAATTTTTTATCGACCATGATTCCACAAAATTTTAAAAATTTGACTTGTCGAAAAGATAAATAAGATCAATTTTCCAACCTATCCTTCATGACCCAAGATTTACTAATTGTATAAGGTTTCACGATAGCTTCAGAATTTATTTTTTTTGTTAGTGACAAGATTATATCAATTACGAAGAAATTGACTCACTTCTCAAGCGGTTGAAATGTCTATTTGTTTGAAGGATTGTTTTGATGCCGTGAAAAAAAAAATACATTGCAAATACTCACTTGGAGAAGAAAATATGAAACCGAATTATACGAGTACGGAGTAGATGGTGTATTGACAGCCGAAATAACCGATGATGAAGCAGCATACGATTGTTACCTTTAAAATAGCTCGGGCATACGAATAAAAACATCAAAATCCTCAAAGAGTGCACTACTCACAACTAGATGATGAAAAAACTTAAAAAAAAATAAAAAAATTAGTTGTTTGTAATGTTTGTATGTTTTTAATTTCATGTAGTTGATTGCGACGTATAACTCTTAAGTCTAAAATAAAAATTAAGAACTTTTATTTAATTTTTATTGTAATTGTTTAAAACAAAAAACACGAACCAATTTTGACCTGAAACATTTCATTTGGATAGGTTTGGACATTGACTTGGACATTGACTGCTAACCACCGGTTTGTAAACCAAACCAGTTAAAATAAACCCGGTTTGTCTCACCTAGTGTAAAAACCATTTTGGTTTCCAACACGAACCGATTCGGAGGAAAAAAGAACAGTTTGCCCGCCTCTAGTTTCGATACATCTATTTAAGTTATGAAAAATATAGGAAAATGTGATGTGATGGGTCCAATTATTTAAGTTACACGTACCTAGGCGGTGGGAGAATGAATTCATTTATTTGGAAATTAAATACAAGGCAGATGAGTCTCGAACATATTTTAGTAATTACTAATTTAAAAACTATATATATTCTTTAGAAGATTGGAACCACATCACATGTAAAATCTATTTGGTTGGTTGAAATTACCGGAATTACAAGTTTGGTAGGAAATTAAATGAAGAGTTTAAGATTACATACATTATTTCATTTATAAACCATAGTTTTACAATAAGATATATGCAATTTATAATGTTTTTACTGTTAAATGTATAGTCAATAATGTATGAACGTAGATTTCTTAAATAAGATTAGAATGAGTCACCTCAAATTTCTTAAGAGTATCAAATCGTAAGGGAAGTGAAATATCACACTCCTTTCACCACCTCCACATTGTCACTACGCATACCATAGTCGGCATTACTAAGATAGTCATTGCACCATCGCCTCGCCAACACAATGCGACCATATGCCACTAAGGTCACAACTCCATCATAAACCCCTTGCATACCTCTACCGTCATCAAAGTTCTCTCTGTTGTCATCATTGCTACTGGCATTACCACGTTCCAACTTTTCTTTTTAACAAATCCAACAACAATGTATAACAAATGTTAAAGTTTGTTCGTCATTACGGAGGCTCTTATCAAGGAGGAAGCATGTAATGTGGGTTGCTAACCACATAGAACTTCAATTTGAATTCTAACATTTATCACAAGAAAAGAGATTTTCAAAGCCGCTATCATTTATTTTTTATCATAGATTATTTTAAGGCTTAGTTTGTATTTTAGCGTTTGTTTAGTCTATATTATAGAATTGGAATGATATATCATGGGTTTAATCATATTCAAAAAATGTATGTGTATCTTGTCTAATTCTTCAGACACTAACGTTCTTATATAAAATATTATTAAATGCATGCATGTGCTGTTTGTTGGTTTTTTTTCTTGTTTCTTTATATAATCTGACCCAAAAATTAAATACGTCTATGTTATGTTTTGATCCTTTTGTAATCATCAATTAAAATCAATCAAAAGCTTTCTTTGTTCTTTCCAATTTTTATTATAAAGAATTATATAAATGATTCTTATGGATTTAACAGATTGCATGTTTGATTCCTAAAATTTTAAAATCTAGTTATTTGATACATCTATTTATTCTTATGAATATGTAATAATCGTTTTACTTTTAAGATATTCATTCTCACTAATACACATCACTCAAATAAAAGACGTGATCATTATCTTCATCCAAGTAAAAAAAAATATGTTCACGGAACAATTTATTAAAAAATTAATATCATTTTACTGCTCAACTAACTTATGAGTGCTTTTAAAGTAAACTTTTTCCATTCTTCCCGATGCTACGATTAAAAGGCAAAATATATATCAACAATGACTAAAGCAATCTAAAAGACTTACAATATGCCTCAATGTGATTTATTTCTTTCTATTATAAAACTAGAGTTAAATTTGCTTTTACTAATGTTTATACTTTTATATAAATAATCGTTTCTCTTTAAAAGATTAAAAACATTAATTTCTCGTAAAAAGTTCCATTATTTATTTCTATTTTATTTCAAAAGTTTCATTATTTGTTTAAATTTCAATCAACAAAAATGAAACTTTTGAACCGGAATTAAGGACAAATGATGAATCTATTACATTAAATTGACGCTTTTAAAGCTTTTAAATAAAAATGATTATGTTTGTCAAACCTGACGGAACAATTTATTAAACAATGGTATGAACGGTGAACCAAACAATTAAAATCTTTAATAAAATTCCTATATATTTCTAATCGGAGAAGAATAAACACCAGCAAAAAAAAAATGAAATGTTAGAGAACGAAATGAAAATTGTTATTCATTTATTTGGAGACTAAACATAATTCTTAGCAAATGCAAATGCTTCATATTCATCCATGTTTATTCATTTATGCAGTGTCACTTTTACACTTGTATGAAGCATGTTGTATGATACTATTCATCAATATGATCTTCAAATAGAAAGTAATAACTAGAAGTGTCTATTCTTTTCTTTTTTATATTCTCTTATAAGATGGCATCATCATTTCATCAACTACAACTAATTTAGGTAGGTTAAGAATGAAGGTAAATTCAAACATCAATCTCACCTCATAGGATCACCCATAGCAAAAGGCGATCTTATCCACCCACCAACCAATCACCCAAAAATCAAATATATATGTATAGTACATATAAACATCAATATCATTTCAATGTCAACACAATCAAAACCTGTTGCGTTATATACTTTTAATAAATAACTTGTAAAGATGTTTCTAATATTACTTTGATTTGTAACATGCCTTTTGATGAAAAATATTAGTAATAGTATATGTTATATCTATAGCTTATGTAACTATATCACTAAATTTAATGAAAATCACAAAAAATAGTATTTTAAGTGTATGTTAATACGTCAGGTAAAAATTTGTTTCTATAATAACAAAATGTGTGAATAAAAACTCACGTTTATTCACGTATCTATTTTATTTGTTTATTTTTAATATCCACTTATGAGAATTAAGCTTTCAAGTATTCATTTTTTTTATTTATCAACTTTAATTTGTGTTTCTTAATATATGATAAATTTTTGCGATCACATCGAAATTCGCTATTATTACCATTTTCTCTTTATATTCCTTTTACATTTTGGTCACCAATTATCTAAAATTGAGAACAAATGTAAATTTCTAAACATACTTGATTTATTCAACAAAATGACACATTAAATTGTAAAGAGCCTTCGTTTGTACGTAACTTTTTTCTACAAAGAATATAGTGATACCAAGAAGCGACACAGTGCTACATAATTTTTATAAATAAATAACTTTTAAACAACCGCACCTATGTATTGTGTGTAACTATTTACATAAATGAGCAACATATACAACACATGTTTTAGATGCATCAAATTGATGTTATAATAACGTACGAAGTGTAGAAAATCATCAGAATACGACACATGTTTTAGATGCATCAAATGGATGTTATAATAACCTAGTATAATACAATTTAGTTAAGATAAAAGCATAAACAAATATGCAATATTGATAATGTATAATAACAATATAATATTGTATACGTATGTTCGAATTGATCAATTTAAAGAAGGAAATGACAAAATAAAATCCAATAACATGTTTGTTGAGAAAAATTTAAGAGGAATATAAAGCCAAAAAGAAGTATGTTTGGTTCAAAGAATCAAAGGAGAAGATCGGCACAAGTTATTTGACTAGAAGTCAAAAAAGCGAATTTACTTATAAAGCTATTTAAAAAATTGTACTAAGTTCTTTTTTATAAGAAATAAGAAAATCATTTTTGTATGTCTATTTGTTTGTTTGTTTAGATATTATACTATAATTGATTAAATGTAACTGATTAATATTCTTTTTTTTTTTTATATATATATAACTAATACTACTTCAAGTTCTGTTTTAAATGTATTTCAAGTGTTTTTCTCTAGTCATAGTCTTAATGTAAGTGAGTTGAGTGGGTCTCAATACTGCTCGTTTAATTTAACTTTGTTGGCTCGTTATAACTATATATGAACCTGGTTGAGTAAGTTTGTTATTTACCATTATCTTATGTATATACATGTATAGTTTTTATATATTTATTTATAGCATAGTATAATATCATTTAATTATTCTGTCATAATTATATATAATATATTTTATTATATATTGTCATCGATCACATTAAATTAATCTTATCTTTTCATATTTATACAGACAACATGTTCGTTTTAAGTCTCCAACCTAGATAAGTTTGGTAATATTGTTTTCAATTCTATGTCTAAAGACCAAGGTAGGCTTGTTAATAAATTTTCAAACATGATAACATCTTGTTTATTATTTTTATAAGTTTAATTAGTTATTTATATACATATATAACTATTTATTTATATACTGGTTTTAATAAAACCGTGTAATACACTGGTTGATTAAAAATATTTAATATAATAAAATTTTATTAATTACAAATTGATATTTTAAGATAAGATATAATTGAAATCTTACTTGCTATAAATAGAATAAAAATTTTTATTTCAAAACAAACGTTTTAAAGAAATGTCATTTTAAAAACTTTTCTTATTATAAATTCTAATTTTAATTATTTTTTATTTATAAAAATTTTACTTTTTAAAAACATTAATTTTAAAATATTTTATATTTTTACAAAAGTGATGTTTTAGAAAATTATCTTATTTTATAAAATTTTATTTCTTTAGAAATAATATTAAAAAATAGATTTTTTTTTAATTTATTAATATGCTATTTTAATCTAAAACAATAAATAATATTATTAGTAATTAACATGATTATTTAGTGGGAGAGATAAATGGTAAAATTTTGATTAAAAGAAATATGATGTTGTCACGTGTTCCTTTTAATTAATTTTTTTATTAGAGTATGGAGATAGAGATATCTTGTAACTATAGTTATGTACATGATAAAATATGCATTATCCAATTATTTTTGTCAAAAGGAAAGCATTATATTGAGAACCACAAATATGTAAAAAAAATTTAAAAACTGTACAAGCAATTTACATAACACATCAATAAAAATGATAATACTAAAAAATAAAATTTTGATTTTATTATTTTTTGTTTCTTTAATTTTATCACCTCTCTCCTTTGTTTTAAAAAAATATAAAATATTCATACATG
Source organism: Flaveria robusta (assembly GCA_025506415.1). Lineage (NCBI taxonomy): Eukaryota > Viridiplantae > Streptophyta > Magnoliopsida > Asterales > Asteraceae > Flaveria > Flaveria robusta. The sequence continues at coordinate 61,744 of JACCIZ010000293.1, forward strand.
CAATACAATATGGATGCATATATGCAAATTATCAAAAGACTATGCATATCATATTCTTTAAAAATATATCTTAAAACTAGTAAAATTACAATTATTTTGATAAATTCATATCTATCTATTATAATAAAAGAAAGTTTAAAATGGATACTTGTCAATTTTTGATTAATTCTAAAATTATATTTCCCGCCTCTCTCTCTTATTAAACGTGAATTAATTTAAATATGTAAACTATACTATAAAATATTTAAATTATAAATGTTTTTATTCTAATAATTTATTAAAACATACCAAACCATATGATTTATATTATATCTTATCTTAAAATATAATATTAATTTTTTTTATTAATTTTATTTATAATTCCTTAGATATTTATTATTTTTAATTTCACCAATGACTAATAAGTAATAAAATGTAAGATACAAAATTTTTATAAAAAATAATAATTTTAACATATTAAATTTTGTTCCACCCATGTATTACATGGGTTTTTAACCTAGTAATAAATAATATAAAAGTTAAAATGATTCTTTGTGATTATTTACAGATTTATGGCTCTAAATTGACTGTCCTTCTATTTATATATAGCAATATTTGTTATGAAACTATATGTCTCATATAGAACAAATTTATTATATTAATATAAATAATAAGGCTCCTTAGGGCTCGTGAACATTAAATGTTGTATACAAAAAAAATATTTAAAGAGTTGTAATTAATGCGAGTAAATTTTTTTAGATATGCATATTTGTTCAACTCGTATAATATTTTTTTTAGATATGCATATTTGTTCAACTCGTGTAATACACGGATTTTTAACTTAGTTACTCATATAAAAAATATCCATATTAATATAAATAATAAGGCTCCTTAAGGCTCATGAACCTCATCAAATTTAATAAGTGAGGCTCGAACTCAAGCTTGTTTATTATATGAGATAATTTTAAGCTTGAGTTTTTCTAAGGTCGAATTGATTCGAGTTTTTTAACGTCGAGTTTTTAACGAACTGATCTTGAGTATATAACGACGATTTTCTTTACGTCTCTACTTAGAAACGTGGCTTGGAATATTATTTGTATTTTATTATACAAATTTAATATTACATGATTGGTTTTACTGTGTAAATTATAAATCTTCATATCTTCATATCATCATCTTCACCTTCATCTTCATACCTTAATAAAATAATAAATACGAGAGACACGTGACATTATCATATTTATTCTCAATAAAAATTTTGCTTCTCTTTCTTATTAAATAATTACATAAATTACTATTAATATTATTTAATTTTTTTAGATTAAAATAGTTTTTAAATAAATTAAAAAATCTTTTTATTAATGCTATTTTAAAAAAGCAATTTTTTATAAAATATTTTTTTTTTCAAAAACTTCAAACTTTTCCTAAAATATGAAATATTTAAAATTTGGTACTTTTAAAAAGTAAAATTTGGTATTTTTAAAAAGTAAAATTTTTATAAACAGAAAATAATTAAAACTAAAAGTTATAATAAGATTATTTTTTAAAAATGATTTTTTTAAAATGGTTTGTTTTTAAGCAAAATGTTTAATTTTTCTAGAAAAAAAAAACAAAAGTATAAAAAGTTGATATTATTATTTTATTACTTATGATCCTTATTCATGCATAATTTCAATAATATCTTATATTAAAATATCGTTTTATAATTATTAAAATTTTATTTAATTTAAAATTTTATTTATTTAACCAATGTGATAAACGTATTTATTAAAGATAATATATCAGGAAAAAAGAAATGGCCAAAACTAGTACAATGTGATGAAAGTATTCGATTTAACCTTTACCCTTGGGACATATAGTGTGTTTGTATAAGTATTTAAATTTAGATTTACTTTGTTTTACTCGTGTAGTGTTCACATAACATACACACCTGCCATTTGAATTGGTAGTATAGTGATAAAAGTATGGGTGTTCAATATTCGAATCGGATTTGAAAAAAATGAAATTCTATTTGAGTTGGAAATTACTGATTCGAAATGCAATTCAAAATTTTAAATTCAAATTCGATTCGAAATCTAAATATCAAATTTGAATCTAATTGCGATTTTATGATTTTCGATTCGATTTGAATTAGAAATACACACACTTATCTGTATTTATTTTATATATTAATTTAAAAATATGTATTTGAGAAATTAAGAACTAAAAGTTCAAAAAATATATAATCTATAATTTTAAATCCTTATTTGTATCTTTTAACTTGTTTAGAACTCAAAATATGTTGCATGTTATGTTTGTTTGTTTTTATTTTCATTTGAAATTGTATCTTTTAAATTGATTTTGAAAATATTATTCAAATTATTATTTATTACTAAATACAAATCGAATATATTCTAATTCGATTTGCATTCGAAATTATCTTCGAATACGAATCGAATTCGACTTATCTTATTTGAATTCGAATCCTGTTTGAAATTTTAAAATTTGACTTCTTCGATTCGATAAACACCCCTAAGTAAAAGTTAAAGACTCGATAAAAAGACGAATATCTAATTTGTAGGACATATTAGAGTTGATGTAGTTTGAGAATAAAAGTAGATAAACATAAAAGTCACAATTTTAAAAAAAACATAACTTACACACTTCACTATTGGTAATAATACACTCTTAAAATGGCAAAAAAATAAACGAATTACTTATATTTTTAGACGTTAATTATTATAATTTTAGAGTATATTTTGGTATTTATTTTGCACTTCTTGCATGTATTTTTCATTTAATTCAAATAATTGCAATTTTTATGGGATGGAATCTACTTTGGTGTGTTTTGGTTGGTTTTGTAGGTTAATTGAAAAGGAAGAACAAGGTTTAAAGAAATTATTATTGAAGAAAATCCTGAATTTTGAAGAAGCAGGAAAATTTTTAAAAGTTTGGGATTTTCATTTTATGGAATGTTTATCAATAAAGCATTAGAGATAAATTTAAAAAGGAGACCTACAAAAAGGGGGAATTAGTTGGAGAAAAGGAGGATAAAAAAGGGCTGAAAATCAAAAAGGAGGAGACTTTGGAGGGGAGCAATTCAGTCGACCAAGAGAAGAAGGGAAAAAGAGAAAGAGCAATCATTGGAGTTTTTGTTTTTCACTTTATTGACTTATGGTTTTTAGATGAGGATTAATTTAGTTAGTAAGTTTGTTTTTTTTTTAATTATTTTGGTTTGATTGATCTAGCCGTCATGTCCGGCTAGAACATTTTTAGTTTCAACATTAGGGTTTAATTTTCTTTGATTTGGTTTGAACTTATGTGAAACGTTTATAAGATCTTTTTATTTTAATGGTTTGTTTGTTTGATTCTTGATCTTAAACCCGGATCTAATCCGGTGTATATATTAGATTGTTGATAAAATTGGCCACTTTATTAATTTTTCTAATAAAGTTTTTCAAGATTTAAAACCATAATCAAGTTTTGATTTTTGACATAAGGAACAATTAACGGTTTGAGTTTGTCTATGAATCAATCCTCGTTATAGAATCATACAATCTAGTTAAGCATACCGAACGGCGTGTGTGTTTAATTATAATTGATACTTCTATCATTCTCAACCCGCACGCTAAGATCCGAACGGCGTGAGCTTAGAGTAGCGGGTTGGCTCTAATCAACGAACTGCGCTTGATTAGACATTAGATAGAGTGGATATCCGAACGGCGTGATGTCTAGTATCGATACAAATCATTAACTGGAAAATAATCATTGCATCATATTCGTTGATGATCGTAAGCCAAATCGAATCAAGAAATTACCTTAATGTTGGAATTAGCTTTCATATTTTAATTTATTTCACAATTCAATTAGAGTTTTTAGTAATTTCAAAACAGAAAAATAAAAAAAAAATGTCAATTTTCGTTTTTCCGGCAGAACCTTAACACGGCCGCGTACAGTTCTGACACGGCCGTGTCAACCTACTGGAATTTTTCCTACTTTTTGCAATTTACTTTCAGTTTTATTTTTTAATTAAAACCCCATCTTCCCATCAAAGTAACTGCGCTTAAACGTTTTGGGGTATAAAATAATTGACACGTATCCCTCAGGACACGAACCCTACTTCCGCTCATACTATTCTTAGTGTGTGTGTGACGGTAGGTTCATATTTATATATTTTATTTGCTGGATTCGACACCCAACAAAATACATTAAAGAATTTTTTTCTTTTCTTTCTAGAATACGCCTTCTTTATGTATCTATACTAATAATCCTTTACAATGTGGGACACATGGTATTCTCACAATACTTCCCCCAATTATTTTCCCGCCTAAACTATTTATTTTATTTTTTAAAAGTCAAGTAACTAATTTTTAAATATTTCTCTTTCCTCTCTATTATAAATTCAAGTTCTTGAATTAATAATTTTTAAAATATTTTTTTATTAAATAAAAACTAAGTATTTTTGATTAAAAAATATATTTTTTCAAAAATAAATTTTTCTAAACTATGATTTTCTACAAAAATGAAGCTTTTTTAAATTTGAAATATTTAAATTCAATCTTTTTATAAAATAAAAGTCTTATAAAAGAACATTTATTTAAAACAAACCCGGAGTTTTTAAACAACAAAATACTGATAAAATAATAAAAAATTTTCAAAGTAATTTTCTAAAACGAAAGTTTTAAAATAATAAAAAAATCAAAATTCTTAACCATACGTAAATTTAATCATATGTTATATTAAAATAACGTTTTACAATTCCTACTCATTATCAATAAATATTTAATATTTTTGTTATTTAACCCGTGTAATACACGGGGATATAACCTAGTTAAACAATACTTTTCTTTCATAATTTTGAGATAAAATCTTTATACTAATAAATAAAAATAAATCCGGACACTTGTCATCATTCTATGTCATCTATTAATTGGTTTTTACGTTTCTCTCTACTCTTAATTATGAATGCTATAATAACTATTAATTAATTAATAACTATCCGTAATTAAAATTTCATATATATTAACTTTAAATTTTCAAATGTGTAATACATAGGTTTATTCACTCCGTATAATACACTCTATTTAAGAAATAACTTTTTATATTATTAACCATGCAACAGTAAATTTATTTAGCCAGTGTATTACACGGGATTGTAACCTAGTAAGAACATATATTATTACTATCATTTTTAAACGATCAATGCACACATCACCCTAAAATATATTTCCAAATTCATCCATGTCTGTTTTATAATCCATGTCTGTTTTATAGGACTCGAACCTATAAGTGTCAATCAGGTTGGGTTGACGTATTGCGAGTTAGCAGGTTGACAAATTGAATTGTTCAACCATAACAAGACTCATATTTTTATTTGTATCAAAAACATCAACCTTAACCCGCATAAATTTTTTTGTAACGAGCACAACCCGCTTAACCCATTAATCTATACGTGCTAAACATGTTGATGAGTTAACGAGTAATAACCAAGTTGCAAAAAATGTTAACCGGGTTGGTGAATTGTAGAGATATAGGCTAAACATATCAACGAGTCAACATGCTTCACTAAACAAGTTTTTGAGTCAACCTATTTAACTAAACAAGTTAAACTGTCAACCTAAACACAACCCATTTAATCAAACATGTCAACCTGAATACAATTTTTTCTTAAACAAATTAAATACACCAACCTAAAACCCGATTGTTTTCGTGTCAGGTTCACATTCTATTTCAAGTTGTATCAGAAATTACCATTTCTATAGTCGAACCTTTATCCGTTAAAAATAAATTTATCAGATATCATTAAGCCAAAAGCCTATACATTAGTTTCTTTTTTTCTTTTCTTTTTTTCTTTATTGCGAAGAAAAAAATAACTTTTTTTTTTTAGAGTGAATTGCCATTTTCCTCTTTGTGGTTTGATCATATTTGCTATTTTCATCCAAAAATGTTTTTTCTTACATTTGGCTCCTCAAGGGTTGGGAAACGTTGCCATTTTCATCCAAAAATCTTAGCTACATTGTTTTAAAATGTTAAACATTCATCGTTAAAATGGTACTTACGTAAATTATTATATAAAAACGAAATCCTAATTTATGTTCACGTGTTGTTAATAAAAATATTTACCATGGAATTCATATTTTTGGATGAAAATAGCAACTTTTTTCAAACCTTGAGGAACCAAATGTAAAAAAAAATTTTTTTGAATGAAAATGACAAATATCAAAAGACCATAGGAAGAAAAACGGTAATTCATTCTTTTTTTATATCAATTTGATATAATCGATCTCCAAATAAATATTACACGTTACTCATTGGATTTCCCCTCTCTCTCTCTCACACAAACACACACAAAACACAGAGAGAGTTTCAGTACGGTGCCCGCACACCATGGCTATACCAGCAGCAGCTGTTATCGTCCCTATCGGCGTCCTCTTCTTCGTCTCCGGTCTCATCGTCAATCTCATTCAGGTTCAATTCAATCTCACTCACACATCATTCCACTTTCACATCACACACGATATCCAAATCTCACTTCAGATTCACTCAATTTCTGCACCGATTACCTTCGTCATCTTCAATTACAACTTATTCCTTCATTCTATTGCTAGATTAACAATCTGTTAATGATTTGTTAAGGAGATTCACTCGTATTTCTGCACTTTTGCCTTCATCATGTTCGATTACAACTTATTCCTTCATCCTGTTGCTAGATTAACAACTTGTTAAGGATTTGTTAAGGAGATTCACTCGTATTTCTGCACTGTTTACCTTCATCATGTTTGATTTCAACTCGTTAATGATTTTTGCGGAGATTCACTAGTATTTCTGCATCGTGTTCGATTACTACTTATTCGTTCATCCTGTTGCTTGATTAACAACTTGTTAATGATTTGTTCAGGAGATTCGCTCGTTTGAGCTTGTGCAGTGTTTGTGATTGTACGATGTTGAATCGGTGTTTGTTTTGTAGGCGATTATATTTGTGGTTGTACGGCCATTCTCGAAGAGTTTGTTTAGGAGGATTAATAGAGTGGTTGCTGAGTTGTTGTGGCTGGAGCTTGTGTGGATCGTTGATTGGTGGGCTGGAGTTAAGGTGATTTTGATTTTTACTTGATTTGAAGTTGAATTGTTGTGTTATTGGATGAGAAATGAAGTTAGGGTTTTGTTATGTTAATATGTTTGATGCTGTTGTTGATTTGAGGTTTTAGTGTATTTGTTGTAAATAATACTGCTGTTTGAAAGTTTGTGGATAGTTAACCAGTGCAGTGAAACATGGAGTATGTGATTGTGGATGTATGTGTTTGATGATGGATTTGAAATTACAAGTTTAACCTTGGGTGAAATAAGCTATTTTCACTAAGTTGATTATGTGCTTCTTGTGGTAAACATGATCAGTTTGGAATACACAATTTCAAAGAGGTTATTACACTCTAGAATAAACGTATCCAAACTCCCAAAAGTGTTTATCTCCTTTTTAGAAACGCAATAAACAGATAATTGTTTGAGCAGTTTTTCAGTTATCGGGAACGTTACAGTTAAGCCATAAATTTTCATACATACACCCAACATAAAACTCTAGCTGGCTGCATGCAAATTGTGCCATTATGTTGACATGTAATATATGTATAATCTCTCTCTCTAAAACTACGTTTGGTTTTTCACCTAAAACATATGCTTACTTTTTGTAGCATTTACATTATCTTACAAAGTATCTCTGTTTAATCTTTATTTTCTATGTGTATTCGGTCTACTTCTAATCATCTAGATTATGCTTTTAGTCACTCATGCCGTTGCTTTTGTTAGTGTAATTGTTATATTAGGAAGTAAATAATCATATTCTACTTCTGTTAATCAATTAATAGCTATAATATCTCAATATATAAACCCAATACTAGTTAAAAGAACTGTTACATGGGAAGTGAATAAATTTCTGCATATGTTGTCTTCCATTCTAAGATATTTTTCACCTTTAGTTTATCAAGCACTTGTTTAAGATTAAGTTTGTGGACATAATATGCAAATATTTTACTTGTAAATGTGGTTAAGATTTCTGAGTCATATTGCTGCAGGTTAACCTGTACACAGACCCCGAGACTCTTAATATGATGGGTAAGTTGGCTTACTTATTTTGTAGTGTGTAACTTTAGGTTTTTTTTGTGAAATAAAAATATTTTTGCACAAATAATTTTTGCTTACGATATTATTTTTCCCAGGGAAAGAACATGCCTTGTGATAGCTAATCATAAAAGTGATATTGACTGGCTCATTGGATGGGTGTTTGCTCAGGTGATTGTATACCCATTATTGATATCTTGTTATTTATTAGGGTAATTCATATATATCCTAAAATTCTATCACATGTAACCTTTCAGAACACTAAAATGTTTCATGTCTACCATTTCCATAGTAAATAAAATAAAATTAGTTACTTGTTTTGAGATAATTCACAATAATAATGTTGTTCTCCCATTTGCATATTTAATAGTCTTGTAAGTTTGATAGTTGTAGTGTTTGATAAAGGGTAGATATGATGTTTTGAAATTTTGAACTTTTGGGATATATATGTAAACAATTCTTATTTATGTGTGTGTAACCTATGTTCTTCTAATTGTCACCGCAGCAAGTTCATGATTTACTGATTTTCTTTAATAACAGAGATCAGGTTGTCTTGGTAGCACATTAGCTGTCATGAAGAAATCATCAAAATTTCTTCCTGTAAGTATCTGAATAATTGAAATAGTAATATATAACTCATTAAATTAATACATTATATATTTAATTTTCAATCCCTTTTAATAAAACGTACAGAGCCCAATCTGTTTATTAACGTTTGGTCTCTGTTTAATCTTTACTTGTGTAGTTATAGGCTTAAAACATATTACTTTCAAAATAATGTTACTACTTATAAAGATCAAGACATCAAGTTATTGAATACATCCAGGTCATTGGTTGGTCAATGTGGTTTTCTGAATATCTTTTTCTTGAGAGAAGTTGGGCTAAAGATGAAAGTACCCTCAAGGTATCATCACACTTATTTTTACATAGCTTACGTTATTTAGTGTGTGTTTGTTTACACACTTTGAGAATATGTGTATTGCAGTCAGGTCTTCAACGCCTAAAAGATTATCCTCAGCCCTTTTGGTTAGCCTTGTTTGTTGAAGGGACACGCTTTACTAAAGCAAAACTTTTAGCAGCTCAAGAATATGCATCTTCAATGGGATTACCTGTTCCGAGAAATGTCTTAATTCCACGTACAAAGGTAAAAAGTTATTAAATTATGATGTCATATAGTTATTCAACATTCATCTAACATTCTAACGTATTCTTTGAAATTATCTGAGGGTTGCGGTAATTTATGATATCTAACACCAACACATGTAGAATCTAGTAGTTCCTGCATTTAATTCATGTTTTATGTATGGTTTTATCTACTTATTATTCACTCATTCTTTTTATCAGGGATTTGTTACTTCAGTGCGTGAAATGAGATCATTTGCTCCTGCAATTTATGATATGACGGTTGCTATTCCCAAAGATTCAACCCCACCCACAATGTTGAGGCTCTTTAAAGGGCAGTCTTCTGTGGTAAGCCTTTAGTTCGGATGGGTTGATTCATAACACTTTTTTCATTTTTAGAAACTATTTCTTATTGAAAGTTGATTCGGTAGATACGATTACAAAATCTATGTATTACAATAATAATCCAAAATTTATAAATAAAAGTGCAAAAAGGCACTATGGCAACTTTTGACCTATCTGACCGTTTCTATTGTGCAGATTCATGTCAAAGTTAAGCGTCATCTAATGAAGGACCTACCAGAAACAGATGAAGCTGTTGCGCAATGGTGCAAAGATATTTTTGTTGCCAAGGTGCATGTTTCTATAGTTTCTTTGTGTGTATCATCTTCACTATAGTGTATATTATTGTATATTTTGTTCTTGTTGTTTTTCTTATTTAGGCTTGACTATTTTTGTTTATCTGTTTTGTGATCTACAGGATGATTTACTGGACAAACATAAAGAATTAAACGCCTTTCCTGATTCAGAACTTGTGGACATCGGCCGACCATTGAAGTCTCTTGTGGTAAGAACACCGCTATAACTTTGGTAAAGTGGGCGGTTGGGTAAGAGGTTAAATCAAGTAATTTATCCTACATGTTGATATGGGCCATGTTGACATGATACTTTCTTTTTTTGCTTTTATAACTAATTTATTGTTGTGTGCATTAAGTAGGACATATGCATTAAATTTTTATCAAATATTTTATTAGCTTTAGTTTTTAAATATAAGTTAATTAGTATGTCACTATGTTGTATGCATTCAGTTCTTTTAGAGGAAAAATTATCAGAAAGTTGGCTAAAGATCCAAAATTCGAGTAATTCTCGCCTTTTATCTGTTGATGGGAGTTCAATTTAAAGATAAGGAGTATTTCAAAAAGTGAACTATATTTGGCTAACTAAATTTGTTAAAAGGAAATAAATAAATAATAAAGAGGTAATTTCATATATCCTTCCTAAAACATGCAAAATGCCATATTTCCCCAATTAATGAATTAAGAGCATTTTATATTATGTTTTGAAAACTTGTGTTTTGGTGAAATATGATATTTTACAAGTTTATATGGTGATATATGAAATTCTCCTATCTCACCTTCCCCATATCTTGCTATTGAGTGGGATTTTATTGGGTACGCTTGTTTGTTTATTCTTAAGTTTCTAGAAAACTAAACATATCATGAGAATATTACTCGTACCCCACACCGTCATGTTTGTGATATTTGGCCATCTTTCTTTGCAGTTTTCCCTTACTAAAGTAATTAGTAGGTTGTATGCATTTAGTGAAAATACAGAAGTTGTACGAGTAAAATAATAATCCAATTTTTTAGGAAAGTGAATTAGCAAGTTTTTATGACATAAAATGCATTTTGGCTGACCGTAAACCTATCAACCGTTTCATTTTTGGTTCTTCATTTATTTCATATATTTGAACCTCAAGAATTAAACATAACCAAAAATCATGCCAACCCATGAATAATTAACTTTTCTTGGGCTGTAACCTCAAGGTGGCGTAACGGTTAGCGCCTGATTCCTCTCTAGCAGTGGTATTCCTCTCTAGCAGTGGTCTGGGGTATCATTGGTTTGTTGATAAAACCTTTGAAGGCCACCTACCCAACACAAGCCCGTGATTTAAAAAGTGCTCCTCAAGTGCGTCTAGGCACATGTCGAGGATACTTGCTTTAGACTAGGTGAGCCTGAGGCGTATGCCCTACAAAGTCGTAGGGAAGGTGCTTTTCACATGAGGCGTGGTCATGAGGCATTCTTTTTGTAAGGGGATGTGCATACAGCTTTCTAGGTAGTACATATATGTCATTTAGATATTACACCATACATACAGCTTAGTTGTGTTTACATTTTAGGTAAATCATGCTAGAAACCTATAACAAATACAGAAAAAATTAATAAACTGCATGTCCATGGTCTTGTAGCCTAGTGGCGCTCTTTACAAATGTGATGTGAGTTTGAATCCCAGCAAGTATTGGTTGATTAGGTGGTATTTAGGAGTACAAAATTATTGTTCGAAAAATAATTGCGCCTCGTGTACGAAAGTGGTGCACTTTTGCACTTTTCACCTAGCGCCTTGGCTAGGGGCCCTATCGCCTCTTGTGCCTCACTCTAATTAAAGCCAAGGCACAAGCTACAGTTTTCCTAATCCCATTGACAAGAGTCTCCTGAATTTCCCAGTAACAGTTCTCATGGTTACCAGATTAAAAATGTATATATATTTTTGGGTTGCGGGTATTAAGATAATTATCCTCACATGTTTGTGTAATTGTGTATGCAATAGGTGGTTGTTTCTTGGGCATGCCTGCTTGTACTGGGGACCTTCAAGTTCCTGCAATGGTCTAATCTTTTATCTTCTTGGAAGGGTCTAGCATTCACTGCAATTGGGTTGGGGATTGTTACCATTTTAATGCAAATCTTGATTCAATTCTCTCAATCTGAACGTTCTTCACCTGCAAAAGTGGCACCCACAAGGTCTAGCAATGGTACTGTACAAGAGAAACAGGATTGAGTACAACTTGGTCTTCTTGATTTATGAACAGATGTGTGTAGTAAATGACTGACCCGTATGGATGCCATGTGGATTTATCTGTTAATTATTAGCCTCAGTTGAATTATTTGTAATTGTGAACTGGTTAAGTGGTTTTGTACTTTTCTGGTTGATTTTCATTCTCTGTAGTTGAGACTATTTCTGGCATAGCGACTCGTATGTTTAGTTAAACGGGTCGTATTTGGGTTGACCCATTTAACATATTATAGGAGATTTTTTTGATCAGTCTTAACCCAAGTCGATTTGATTATTTTTAACTTCTTTTTCTGTCCATTATAAAACTTGAACCCTCAACTTTATGAGGAGAGACTAATTACTAAACAACTTTCATTACTTTCTGATTAATCTTTTTATTCTTGGACAACAACTTTAAACTTCTTTGTTATAAATCTCTTTCTGTCAGCATCTGTTATGACGTCCGTATTTTTGTAAACTCTTTTTATAATAACAATGTATCCTTTATTATTTTCTCAAAATGATCCTACAAGTTCTCAAATGACACTAGTCTAGTAGTATTAGTGTTTGTCCCTCATAAAATGATGTGTTTAAAATTTTACAAGTACATGATTAGATGATATTTAAATTAAACAACTGATATTTAGAAAAAACATAGCAGAAGTCTTGAAAGTTTTTACAATAGTTATAAACAAAAGTTAAAATTTTAAAACCGCAAATACAATCCAAAAGCATTAGGTGTTAATCGGAACCAAAACATGGTTCAAAAAGACATCTAAAACAGTTTAATAACAAGTTAACTTTGTTAAGAATGTAATTCCCTTTAACGAGTATACATTACAGTCTTTAGAAACGAAGCCAAATCAAAACTTGATTCTAGTAAAAAAAAAAAAATCTTGATTAACATTCGTATCTGTAAGTCATAATTAAGTATTACCCACAATTTAGATTTTTCAAGCCACATGACAAAACTTATACAATACATAAGTATTACTCACAATTTAGATTTTTCACGCCACATCATACACACCTATGTATCAAAGGGTCCTTGTCCTAGTGGTATTTAGATGTTTAAAACGATATCCCTTCTTTGAAAAGTAGAAAGTTTGTCACACTATAAGCAATGATGTACAATTAAAAGGAGATTAAATTGTAATAGATACATACACACTTATGTACACACAAAAAACTATTTATATGTAAAATTGTTAACATATGATTTTCAAATCACTTTCCAACACATTCATAACACTGAATTATTTAGTTACATAAAAATAATAATAAACTCAAACATACAATAAACAAAAGCAATTAACACACAGCAAAAAGAAAAATATCATCAAACAATTAATAACACATGAAAGAGATCAATATTTCAACACAAAACCAACAGACGACAGAAGCAAAGAAGCTGCCACCATTACACCGGAAGCAGAAACAGAAAATCCAGCTCCGGCATCTGGAGCAGGCGCTGGACCTTGAGCCGACACTGTGGTTGCAGTCGCGAGCGCGACGGCAACCACGGCAATCATGGAAGCCTTCTTCACCATGCTAACTTGGGCCATTTGTGCTTATGAATGATGCTACCGGAGATAGAGGTTAAGGGTGGTCAGAACTGCTTAAGTTGTTTTCCGCTAAGGGAGAGATGATGTATTTATAAGGGGTGATTGGGTATTAATATTAAGATTACAGGTTGATTTGTTCTTGTAATTAGCTGTTTACCAAACATCTCCACATGATAAATGATATTTGGAATCATATGATACTACCTACCAACACAATTTGAAAGAGTGAAATCAATTGTTTTCATGTTCATAGAATATTAATGATATTTTATTATACAAGTAGCTGAGAATTCAATGTATTACATGAGGTGACCTTTGGACTCGAACTAATACCATTCCATGATGATATTAGTATACATTCAAAGATTATTAAACATTTTGATACCATTAGACTAGAAACCCTTTAATACATAAGTGAATTTAATGACTAAAAATTTATCACAAAAGATTGATGAATTAACTAAGGGGGTGTTTGTTTTTCTGAAAAATGTCTGTGCAGGCTCTTTTGTCTGCGCCGCGCAGACCACGCGCAGACATTGCCATCTGCAGACTGTTTGTTTTTTCGAAGACATTTCATTAAAAAACGTCTGCGCGACCTCTTCTTGGCGCAGACTTGGTCCAGCCACTTCTAAGGTCTGCAGACCTCTTCTTAACACTAACACCAACCAACACCCACACCACCACCACCGGCCGCCGCCACCACCGTCCACCTCCGCCACCAGCCACCGTCCGCCACCACCACCGTCCGCCGCCACCCCCGTCCACCTCAAACCATCCGCCACCACCACCGTCCGCTGCCACCACCGTCCACCTCCGCCACCAGCCACCGTCCGCCACCACCCACCACCACCACCACCCACCGTCCGCTACCATCACCACCATCCGTACACCACCACTAGTTTATTTTAATAATCTGCAGATGTTAAAAAACAAATGGTATTCTTCTTGCAGATTGCAGAGGTTTGGTCCACCTCTTCTGCTACAGATGTTTGCAGATCTGGTCCGCAGACTGCAGACATTTTACCTCTTCAAAAACAACACCACCTAAGACCCGATTACTACTCTAGTTTACTAAAGTCATTATATCAACGTGGCATTTGTAAGTTTGTCTATTTATACATTGTCAATATATTATGGGTATAGACTTGTAGTGTTGATATAAAGCTGAAAAGCCATTATGTTTCTGCTTAGTTTACATTAAGGAAGTCTATGTCAATGATCCTCTTATTAATCATAATCTTCAAAGAAAATCTATTTTGTAACGTCTTAAAATACTTTACTTGTACTGAATACAAGCTATATATAACAATATGACGTATCAAGTGGTATTGTCTTTCAAATAGACATATTAATGACATATTGAGATTCAATCATGATGTGGCTAAAAAAAGTTAATTCTGTTATTTCCTGATTTATCTTTTTGGTATTGGTCAACAACTTTGAATATTTTTATTAGTTCTCTTTCTTTCAACATATGTTATGGCACTTATATATTTGTAAACTCTTTATAATAACATTGTATGGTCTCTTATTTTTCTGAAAGTGATCTTACTAAGTTCTCAAAATAGCATTATAATCTAGTGGTATTAACGTTTGTCTTCTCGTAAAAACAATGTGTGTTCAAATTCTTACAAGTGCAAAATTTACTAGTATCAGGGCCAAACAATCGATACCCAGAAAGAAGCATAGGAGAAGTTTGGAAAGTGTTTACACTAATATAAACAAGTGTTAAAAATCTTAAAGCTTCAATTACAATCCAAAAGCATTGGACGTAAATCAGAATCAAACATGGTTCAAAAGACATCTAAAACAATTTAATAACAAGTTAATTTTGTTAAAAACCCGATTCTCTTTAACGAGCATATGTTAAAATCTTGAGAAAGCAAGCCAAATCAAACTTGATTCGGGTAGAATTTTCATGTCTGACAGTTGTGTATGTAAGTCATACGTATTATGCACAAGTTTAGATTTTTCAAGCCATGTGACGAAACTTATACGATAAATGCATACACAAATCATGCATACTTATGTATCAAAGGGTTCTTGACCTAGTAGCACATGTGTTAAAATGAAACCCTATCTAAAAAGTCGAAAATTCGAGTCTTGTAATAAATAATGACGTATAATTAATTAGAAGCAGATTAAATGTCACACATATATATACACACATGAGTATTTATATGTAAATTGTTAACAAATAATTTTCAATCATTTTCCAACACATTCATAACATTGAATTATTTAGTTACATAAACAAATAATATACTCAAACATACAATAAACAAAAGCCAATTAACACACACCAAAAAGAAAAATATCATCAAACAATTAATAACACATGAAATAAATCAATATTTCAACATAAAACCAACGGAAGACAGAAGCAAAGAAGCTGCCACCATAACACCAGAAGCAGAAACAGAGAACCCGGCTCCGGCGTCCGGAGCAGCCGCCGGACCTTGAGCCGACACGGTGGTTGCGGTCGCGAGTGCGACCGCAACCACGGCAATCATGGAAGCCTTCTTCACCATGCTAACGTGTGCCATAAGTGTATACACCTGACTGAATGAGGCTACCGGAGATAGAGGTTAAGTTGTTTTCCGGTGACCGGAGAAACTTAATGGGAGAGGGGGTGTATTTATAAGGGGTGTTTGGGTACTAATAATATTAGGATTACAGCTTGATTTGTGATTGTAATTAGCTGTTTACCAAACATCACCACATGATAAATGATAATTGTAATCATATCATACTAACTACCATGTCTACCAACACATTTTTAAATGATTTGTTTTTTTTTCATAGAATATTAATGATATTCTATCATATAACTAGGTGAGAATTATTACACGGGTTGACTTTTAAACTTAAACTAAATCGATGATGATGCTGATATATTATCAGACTGTTCGTAATATTGAAATTGAATCGATAATGCTTTGATTATGAAAGTCGATACATATATAAAACGAACGTTCAGCGAACAGGTCATGAACCGTTCAGCGAACAGGTCGTAAACCGTTCAGCGGGAAGTTCGTGTATGTTCGTTCGTTTAGTAATGACGAACATAAACAAGAAAATTCCGGTCATTTAGTACGAACAAACATGAACACAAGTTGCGTTTATTTATGTTTGTGAACGTTTGATAATGTGTTCGTTTATGTTCGTTAATGTCTGTTCGTGAATGTTCGATAATGTATTCGTATATGTTCTTAATTTTGATGTTAGTTATTTTTATGACAATTATATTAAGTACTAGTTTTAGTAAACCCGTGTAATACACGGGTTGAAAATGAAAACAACATAATTCATAAATGTATAAATATTTCGTATGATTAAGTTATGTATTACTATAACAATGAAAAAAAAAGTTACATTTATAAATTATAAATATTTGAATACTTTTTTGAATAATATAATATACAATTGACCCATGTAAAACTAAAAACCAGTTGCTTAAAATCACACTAACATAAATATTTAAATATATCAATAAATATTTTTTTGTTTTTTTTAAATTAAATCTTATTTGGCTATAAAAATATGTATAGTTTAAAACAATATGATTACACAATGAAGTTGATAATATAAAAAAGTAAATTCAAAACAAAATGAATTATTACTATTTATTGAGTTTCTTAAAATAAAAACTTGACTAAATAATATATTAATTTAGCGGGAAAATTTTTGTGAGGAGTAACATGAGAATGCATGTGGCATCCTAGTTACTCTTTTATTATATACTATAGATTTTTTGATATTTATGTTAAGTATTTTTTGATATTTATGTTAAGTATTTGTTTACTATTGGTGGATTTTGTGTAATGTTTGTGATGAAAATGCAAATTTTATTCTAAAATAATTATATGATAATTTGTATTTCGCTTGTGCTCATCAACTTTTTTTTGTTCGTCATGTTTATGAACATTTGTTTGTGTTCGTTTGTTTTGTTTTTGTTTGTTTGTGTTATGGAACTTTTTTGTGTTCGTCATGTTCGTGAACATTTGTTTGTGTTCGTTTGGTTTTGTTTTTGTTTGTTTGCGTTCGATAAGTGTTCGTGAACAGTTCATAAACATGTTTTTTTTCCTTAATGAACAAACACGAACAATAAATCTCGTTCGGTAAGTGTTCATGAACAAGTTTATTTCTTAATGAACGAACACGAACATGATCATGTTCGTGTTCGTTCGGTTTGTTTGCAGCCCTACTCATAACCCTCTACTTCTACTCTAAATCTAAACTGTTATTCATCATAAAGTTAAACAATCGATCATTTGAAGAAGAAACATATTTTCTACACATCCAAATAACGTTTTTCTATAGGCCATTTCATAAATTGGTTTCAAAGAAGAGAGATTACATTGTGAGAGATAATAGAATTTACATAAAACTTTGTTTAGCGGCTAATACTTTACAGGGATAGGATGATTACCAAAGAAAAAAGTAGTTGGTGGCTCGAAACTGTTTCGTAAATAGTCAATCTAATTTCTTTTAAAATCGGCTCGTATTAGATTTTCTTGCTAAGGTAGGTTGACGTTTGCTTGGGTCGTGAAGAACCCTATTTAAACATGGTATATTTTGACACAACTCGAAACACATGAAAACAATCAAATTTTAGATTGTTCTCTCTAACTCTCATAAAAAGATTGTGTTCGGGTCGATATGTTTAACTTGTTTAATCAAATTGGTTGTATTTTCTTATACGTAAATTAAGCAGTTTGACTCGTCATCAGTTTAAAATTATAATAAAATATACATATTTTACAAGTTTAATCCGTTAACTCATTTACAACACATAAATAAGTAGGTTACATTTATCGTTTACAACATGTTTTGTGTTCTAGTTAATATTTATATTTCGTTAGAAGTCGGCAAAAAAATTATTTGGTATGATAAAGCATGTGTTATTTTAGTATACTTTTACTATATAATGAATTTCTTTCAAACATCACGGACATATGAATTATGGTCACTACACCACACAAATCGTTTTCAAACTTCCGTTAGTTATTTATTTAACCTTATTCTTATATTTTCTGAAATTGCTAAATTTAGAATATACTATGAGTTATTGATAAAATTAAAAAAAATAAATTTAGCTGTTAAAAACCCATTAATATTTTAGAGATAATTTCATATATAACCTTATAAAATTTTAAAATATCATATATACCCACATAAATTTAAAATATCATATATACTCCTATAAAACTTTTAAAATATCATTTATACTCATACTAAAATTTTCAAATATCATATATACCCAAATCAAATTAAAAATATCATATATGCCCTTAAAAACTTTCTAAATACTTTCTAAATATCATATATACCTTTATTAAACTTTACAAATATCATATATATCCAAACTGTATATAAAATATCATATATACTCTTATCTATATCTATAATATCATATTTTCTATTAATTTATTTTTAAAATCTCAATTAATTAATTTTTACAAATTATACTTATGTAGGTATACGAGGTCTTATATATCAAAATTTTTAAATTTCTTCATTAAGTTTAAAATGTAATAAATTGTGATAATCTAATAAAATTTCAATATCAAACACAAGATATAATTATAAAAGTAAGTGTTTTTATAACAGATATGTTCATTATACTTTTAACTAGGTTATTGATGTGTGCTATTATTTTTCAAAATCAAAAAAACAATAATTATCCTATACATTTAAAGACCAATGTGAATGAACAGTAAACCAAACGGTTTTATGCGTGTTGTACAACCATGTTATGCTGTGGTACCCCCACTGCCTCTTTAAATGCCCCTTTTCACTTTATCCTTCAGAGATAGACATAGAGAGAGGGTATGGAATTGAGGTGTGGTGTCTTCTAAGGCGGTGGCCTTCTGTCTTGTTACCATCGTTTGTTTTCTTGTTTCGATGGATTTCGTGCAAGAGATTTTAGGATTTTCAGTCGGCGGAGATGGTAACCTCTTCGACTTCCACGATATCCGACACCGGCGTGTGGTCCATGTGGTGTATTTCAGTGAGTGGTGGCCGGCTATTGTTGTGTGGACGCGTTAGGGTTTCCGCTTGACTGATTTCCGTCGCCGTCGCTGCTTGACAACCGTTATCGGCGTTGCCGACGTTGATGTGATGAGGTTGTAGCCTCTGGTCACCCTACACCTCCGTCGCTGCCGGGTGCGTGCAAGGGTTTCCCGTTCCTCTTCTATTTTTCGTGCCCTAGGTGGCGACGGTAGAACCGACGGCGGCGATGGCCTGTTGCTCACTTACCACCCTGATTCTGACGGCCGTGGTGGTGGTTGATTCGTCACCCATTCACCTCACACTCTGTTTTTCTTCTTTAATTTATGCTTTCTGTTCGTCTTTGGAGTACCCTAGAGCTGGGTTCATTATTGTTGAGAATCTGCTTTTCGAGGTGTGGTCGATGACGATAACAGTTGGCACATTTGGGACTTATGAGTTTGCAACTATCTGGTTTTTTGCCTTTGTGATTGTGAGTTTCACCTCATCTGAAGTTCACTATTGATGGTTACTGGTTGTGATGACCGGGTAAAACATGTTTGAGCCATGAGATAAAATATAGATGGTTGATAATGTACTCTATTGTTGGGCGATGATGCTAAACAAACCAAAACTGTGGTTGTTCGGGCGTGGCAATCCTCTAGATTGCAGCCGCAACATGGTTGTGTTTCTGAGCCCCCGAAACCTTTATTGAATTTCGTTGATGCTCGGTAGTGGGGTGTTTGATTACAAAATGTACATGTTAAGTTGTCGGTTTGCGATGTGATAAGAAAGTTAACTTGTGGTTGTGATGATGGATTGTCTGAGCCTCGATTTCCTCGTCTTTGAGACGCGCAACGCGCGTCTTGGTATAATACCTAGTTTTTATTAAAAACTATAATGATCATATGAATAAAAATACAATAAATATAGTAGAAACAAAAACAATTAATAATAACACAGAAAGTAGTAAACTGATTTTTTATGTATAATTATATTTTTAATTTTTTAATAATAAAATAAAAATATTATATTTGATATTTTAATGTTAGTATAGGTCTATATGATATTAGCAAGATTTATAATGGGGGGTGTGTGTGTGTGTGTGTATATATATATTAATAATTTGGTTAGGGTATATATGATATTATAGAACATTTCTACGGGTACATATGACATTTAGAAATTTTTCTAAGGGTATATATGATATATTATGTTAGTTTGGGTATATATGATATTTGAAAAGTTTTGTAGGGTATATATGATATTTAGTAAGTTTTCTAGGAGCATATATGATATATTAAATTTTATCTGGATATATATAATATTTTAAAAGTTTACAGGAGCATAAATGAAATTCCTCCAATATTTTATTGATTAAACGCAAATATGACATTTGATTCACTAATTCATTAACTTTAAGTCTTTATATTTTTTTTATTGGAAGATTCGTATTTTAGTTAAATTTTTATACTATTTAATTTATTTGTATCATCGTTCGGATTCTTAAACACGCTTCGGTAGACAGCTGATCACAAGTATCGTTATGAAAATGATCAACCAAATCATCCAACTCAATAAGTTTTAGATGAATAAGCCATGGATTTCATAGTAATATATTTATTTCCACACAAAAAGAAATAAATCAATTTAATCATACAAATATACAACACGTAAACACAAAAAGAAATCTCTCAATCATTAATTAAGTTGAGACGAAAACAAATTAATTTCTGAATAGAGCGACAAAGGAGAGAACCAGAGAAGTCCCGATTATTACACCAGAAGCAGGAATAGAAAACCCTGCTCCAGCATCAGGAGAAGGCGCCGGAGCTTGAGCTGACACTGCGGATGCCATAGATAGAGCGACAACAACGACTGCGATCATGGAAGCCTTCTTCATAATGCTAACTCGCGCCATCTCTCGTTAACCAAATTGATTGTTGAGGAGGATGGTGGAAGAGTTGATTTATAGGAAGATTGGAAGGAAAATAAAGGGGAGTGACAGCTTGATTTCTGATGCAATTGGTGTTTATCGACCACTTCACATGGCTCTTGGTAAATTATTTAACTTTACAACACTATATCTTTTTTTAATTAATTATAGCTATTGGTAGGTTGCGACCAATCGAATCAAATATTCAATGCATCATTCTTATTTACATTGTACATTTCCAGCAATGAGTGTGATCGGTTTTTTCAGTGCCTTAAGAAGATGATCTAAAAAGCATGTATTTCTTACCTCCTTGTTTCAGCTAAAGAACAAATAATCATATGATTGAATGTTTAACGAATCTGATTATAGAAATTTAAAGATCATCAATCTAAAAAAAGCTTGATTTGGGTTCATGAGTTTATTGATTTGACCAAAATCCACCAAATATACATCTATACTACTATATAATACATTAGGAGGACAAAATAGTAATTTTTACTCAAATTATAAGACACCTAATACAATATTTTAAACATAGAGTACAATTGTGCTATGCAATAGTTTTATTTTTACCCCTATTTAATAAACTATTTAATTAATACACTATTAATACACATTATTAATACATTATTTAATAATATGATATTATTTAATTCAATACATTTAATATTATATTATTTTAATACTTGAAAAGGACATTTTAATTTATTAATACTATTAAATAATTAAGTATACAACTAATATTTATAATAACTAAGTTATATTTCTAGGAGTATTTTGGGTAGTCGATAACTTTAGTATATATGATTAATTTGTTAGTAAATGACATATTATTAATACGCCTAAAAATATAATAATAATAAATATAATAATATTAATAGTAATGATTATTTTTATTAAAAGGTTAACAACAATAACAACAACAATATTGTGTTAAAATTTAATAATATGTTTTTATCATGTTATTGTATCTGTAACAATATAATAATAACATATCATTAATCATGATACAATGTTTTACATTTTATGATAGTTTTTATTCAAATACTTTTAACATATTTATTTACTTGATATCCACGATTTATTAAATATATATGTTCAATAACAATATCATGACGATATGATAATGAATCACTAAAGCATGCATAGATACATGAGAATCCGAATGCTTATATCATTGAACTAACTAAAATCATGATTATCTCAAAAATTATCATTGCAACGTTCACATATACATTTAAAATCAAACCGCGGTGAAGCGCGGGTGTCCACTATACTACTATATAAAGCAAAACCTTAGGATAAAAATATAATTTTATAAAAAATTAAAACACCTAATACAACTTTTTAAGCATTAGGTACAATTGTTCAATGCATCATTCTTATTTTACCCCTTATTAATAAACTTCTTGTAATTAATACTTGATTAATTCATTATTTAATATTGTAAGATTATTTAATTCACTACAAATTAAAAATATTTAAATAACATATAAATATTACCTTATTTAAATACTTAACCAAATACTCTTATAACAATAATAATAATAATAATAATAATAATAATATAATAATAATAATAATAATAATAATAATATAATAAAATAAATTTATAAATAAGCAAATTCCATTTGAATATTTAACTATATAATTACAAAAACTTTTATAATATGATGATAATAATAATCTATATCTATATCGTATATTTTATTACTATCTATAAAACATCTCTTTAAGACAAATTATAATTTTACAATAATTTTAAAATAACATATAAAGGATTGCAAACTTTAATCTTTAATATTATAAAAATTTTTTTATTATACTCTCATTCTGCTTCAAATAAATGAACCACATGGTTTCCTATTAATATATCTATATTTACTATATAATGTTATCACAAATTTTGCATTGTTGTATTAAAGCAATTCAACCTATACTATGTCGAATGTGAATTTTCTTGAAATATTCGTTAAACTTTAATCATATTCAACACTTATGTTTACTTAAAAGTTGAGTCATTCAACTATTCTTGTTAACGCTAATTAGTTTGTAACAATGTGTTAGCTCTAACATATGATACAATCATAAGCCTATAAGAGATTTAAACCATAAAACAAACAATTGATAAATTAAATGAAATAAACAGTATAGACTTGTAAATTGTTCACTCCGCCGCAACGCGCGGTTACCCACTAGTATAGCAATACGTGTGATGGGTCTATACAATCAAGATAAATGGATTCTAATCATGAAAATGAGATAATAATAAGCTTTTGGATCTTACAACATCAAATCCCAAAATCCACTTGAATCTATGGTCTGCGAAGAAAACTTTCATCAAAACGCAGCTGTACTCACATCTCTTGGTAGCGGAATCTGAAACAGACACATAGCCCCTGCAAAAATAACAAAAATACATTTGGTTACGTAGCCACCAACCATGGTGGTTGTTTGTGTTTGCAGGCGTGAGTGGCCTTTCGCCAGTGAATCTACCCGGGTGACTGGGCTTAAAAGTATTCGTTGACCGTTAAAAAACAATTAATATATAATATTTATTATAAGACTATATAGTGATTTATTAGTTAAAATGTCACCTAAGAAAACATTAATTTATTAAGCATCTTTTAAAAAATGTCGGTTTTAAAGTTGCTTTTTAAAGTTCAAAAACAATAAAATATAAATCCACTCACTTTTTTTAATTCTTTTTAAAGATTTGACTAAAAATAAATTTTGATGAAACACTTAAATCAGATGTAATAGCTTTAAAACCCTCTTTGTATTGAACTCAGCAAATTGAAAGCCAACTAGGGACACCATTATGTCTAGTCTAACATATCATGGGTCTTCCTAAAGATTTTTTACAATTTTAGTAATGACTTGGATCAAATTGCTTTCATTTAACTAGTTTGTCACAGTTATAAAAGATCATCTATTTTGAAAACAATAGAAAGACAAATGTAAAGCCTATATTTTTTTTAGAATCAATACTTTTTTTATTATTCTCATAAAAGAAAATAAATACAAACACGAAACTGTTATTTGTATATAATACCTTCGACACAAAAAAAAGCAACCGAGGGCATCACCAAACCATATTGTTTATAACCACATTCACCGATGATTCCTCCAACCACCACTCTTATTTTCACTTTCAACCATCAATATTTTTGAATTTTAACCATTAAATTTATAATGTTTCTAACTTTATCATCTGTATTATATATAATATGTTTTTAATCTATTAATGTTTTTACTAGTTTGATTTCCTCTGACAACTTTCATCTGTGAACTTCTTTTTAAAA